>KZ806873.1:874941-885091 GCA_000696205.2 Oncopeltus fasciatus
TATATATATATATATGTGCGTCATGTGTGTGAGTGCGTGTGTCCGAGCGTACGGGATTGAGTCAGGGACTGCGCTAGGGAAGACATTTCTATAGGAAAATATTCATGCAAAATTGCACCTAATATATTTTTCTATCAATAGTGTGCAGGAAGGCAACCAATTTATCATTCATAAATATTATATTTTTTAACAAATTGTAACTAACTGTTAATGTAGTGTAAATCAAGATATATGTACATATATGTTTGTATGTATGATTCTATATGCATTTATACACACACATATATATATATATATACATATATGTTTCTTTATTTACATAAAATTATGTTATAAGCCTATTGGGCGGCTGCTGACCAACAGAGAGATATTCACCAATTGAGGGGCTATCCCCGGACGGAAGAGACAGATGCAAGCTAACGATAGCTACAGATCCACCCAGATGTAAATGAGCACAGTTTGATGAGCCTGATGGAGGGATAGCTGAGATTACTGGTGGATCAGATCCCGATAGCAGTGACTAGTCCCAGCCATCAAGGGAAATGTCATCTTGAGCCAATTTCCGCTACCCCAAGCCCAATGTGGTCCCCACTTCTCCTGACCAATCCTTAGGGGCCATGGCCAATCTGATGGACCTTGATGAGTAGTGAATACTTGCAGGACCAATGGTTTGACATGGTCTACAGTCATGGAATGAGGCAAATTTTGCTTAGGTTTGACACTTTACACTTATCAACTTCATTTTATCATGAAAATAAATACATCCATTATAAAAATAAATAAAATTACTCTCATACCTTCTATTCTCCGTCTTCATTGGTTTCTGCAAACCATCTTCTGTTGGCGAGCGCTTTCGGAACTTCAAGAGTTGAATACAGACCGTGACAGTGAACGTATGTATTCGGCCAGAAGATGGACAATGTCCGAAAGCGCTCGCCAACAGAAGATGGTTTGCAGAAACCAATGAAGACGGAGAATAGAAGGTATGAGAGTTCTATATTCATTGGTGGTAGAAATAACCCTTTAGATCATTTAAATAAAATTACTTTTGAAAATCTTATTAATATTAATGTTAAAAAAATAGTCTTTGATCAATTCAAATCAGTCTGCCTCTTCGTTCTATCCAGTTTTACCGATGTTGAATACACACAACATCACTCGATTATGATAAATGGAACATCAAAACAAGGTCAACATAAATTTAAGTTACAAAATCGCAAAAGTTAAAAAGAAACACAAAGCAGGCTGAGTAATCTAATCAGATTTTTCATATTTCATTTAACATTGACAAAATCAGATTAAATGAGAACATTTGATTTTTAATTTTGATTTAAAACTTGAATGTTTCCTATCATCCAACGTATTTTTAAAATACTAAAATTAAGGATTCTTCTCTTTTGTGCAGTGTGTGTAGCTCTAGCTAGCCCTCACATTTATTGATTTTAATTCCAAACTTGACATGTTGTACCGCAATAATAATAAGAAATCCATCACACGGGATCTGTGTAATCAAAGCAGAGTTTCCATTAAAAGTTGGAGAGAAATGAGAGCTAGTAATTTATATCTTACAAGCGGGCCCGGCAAACGCCGTTTTGCCCGAAAAAAATTTTTTTAGAGCATTACTGAGCCTAAGCAAACATTAGTGTTGTATTATCACACGATTTAAATAGAGCTTTTAACGAAATTTACGGCCTTCAAATAAAAATTCATGGAATACCTATCATAAAGTATTTTTCACAGAATAATTTACATATGGTGTGGATATATGGGCTCAATCAAAAAAGAAACACATGTATTTAAGGCAAATTGGTAAGGAAAAATTGATTTTGCCACGCCGCTCCGCCCGCAGATCGAAAATCAAAAATCAGACTTCACTGTGTCACCCGCCTGAATATTCTGATGATTCCCTGAAAATATTATCAAAATCGGCCCAGCCCATTTAAAGTCCATACGTTACATACATACACACATCTTGTTTAATATAAATAGAAGATAGAAGATAAGCGGGAGAGGGCAAACAAATAAAAAAGGAAATATTCCATACTGGCCGGGAACGAGGAGTGGAGAACAACTCAACCATCTTAGTTATATTTATAAAACCTTCCTTATTAAGTGTTTTTTGCAAATGTTACAGAACATAAATTTTTTAAAGAATGATATTTTGCACCTTATATATTTTTCTCAACATAAATAGAAAAAAAAATATAATTANATTCTCTATTATACTAATTTCAAATATTACTGTATTCTCATGACATTGTATTTCTACAGCCCTGAAGATGGCTTACAATGTAAGCCGAAACGTTGGCAGATAATCCTTCATTAAAAAAATACATTTTTTTATTTGTGTTTTTTGGATCTACCTCGACCGAACCCCAACTAAAATCATCTTAGAACTTCAGAGTAAGTATTTTTTTTTTGTTTTTTTAAAGAGTTAGCCTCTCTTTCAACCATTTCGGGTCGTGGAGGAGAGGCTTTCTACAGGTCGTTATCCCATTCTAAACATCAAGAGTTTTGAAAGAAAAAAGCTTACCCAGGTCGGGATTTGAACCCGCAGCGTCAGGATTGCGAGACCCAATGAGGTATTATATGAAAAATAAACCATAGTAGTGCAATAGTTGGGATAGAATTTGATATTAACTAATTTTGAAGAATTTGCCTATCGACCTTATTCTTACGACAGTTCATCTGTAAAATTTATTCCGTATTTCCTGCGATATATATATATATATATATATATATATATATATATTAGGTTTATAATTCATAATTGACTTTATAAGTTATGAGTCATATTGTTTGTAGTGTATTTATGTACGCTTGTGATTGCTTACGGATGATTATTTTACAATTGCCTTGAGAACTAATGAATCTACTGGAAATCCAAGTTTGAATGTACGTACTTTGGGATATATCCTTAGAACTAGTTACTTCCCGTCTCTTCCTCCAGGACCTATTCCTGTCAACATCCCCTACCCAACTTTCCCTGTACCTAGCAATAACTTGTTGTCTACCAGCCTTTAGCAGTTGGGCACTCACCTTCCCTGTCGTACAGCCTGAAGGCCTCCTTGAGCTCCTCTTGCATGGCCTCGGCGTCCTCCTCCTCGAGGAAGTGGGCGGCGATCTGACAGAAACCGTCAAAGTTTATTTTACCGCTTCCTGAAACACCCAAAGAGAATGCCAATTATTAAATCGGGACTTCAATGATATACATAAACACACACACACACACAAACACACACACACACACACACACACACACACACACACACATTATTCATTTCTCTTCCACTCCTCACTGAAGAAGGTAGAGAAGCCTCGACCGCGTATTATTACATTTTAAGCATAGGAACTGACATAAAAAAAATACCTTCTTTGTAGTTCCAGGTTTACTTAATTTCATATGCACATAGTGTATAAATAAGTATAAAATAATGAATACAATTTTTTTGTTCATCTGGTAGGCACGTATCTTGCGGGGGAGTGACTAAATATTATTATATAAATAATAAATCTTATAATAAACACAATATAAAAAACAATGTAGAATTTCGCCCTCTCGCACCTCAGGTCAGGACCGGTACTTCATTCAATTACAGTAACACCCACACGCAACTATCTCGTATCTCAGAGTACATTGAAGATAAACTTTAAGTATATTCAACATCGAATTAAGCTTTTTTAGAAATCTAGCAATTGATATAAACCATGGCTAACCCGATCTACCTCGTTGGAATCTTTTTTTGAAAATTATTTAAATATTATCAATTGATCAAGCATGTTTCACGATGAAAAGTATTTTTTGAATCAATGTAATTTCTATATCGATATTATCTCACAAGCTAAATTGTTGTCACCATCGATTTTACGTTTTGAATTTCAATTTTAATCACCATTTATTTAATTTCTTTTTTTTTTTTTTGAGAAGAAGAGTCCCTAATTACTAAATCATATATCCGAAAATTCTAAAATTCTAAAAAAAAGTGTATAATTTACAAAAGAATAAATGACACGAGTGATTTTTTACTTTTACTTTCGAGAAAGCTTTTAAAAACGGGTTGCTTCAAGTTTTACAAAGTTATTTTTTTTTTTTTTTTAGTAGTAGAGTACTTATTCTTGTTGAAATAACTATCTCGTTTTGCCCGTGTCTATTGGTACTCAGAGTAGTGGGGGAATTATAAGGGAAACACTATCGATAGGGGGTAGCCGTCAATCCANTGTTGTAGCAATTATTATAGTTGTTTTATAATTCATGTAGTTTTAGTGTTTTAGTAAGGATGATATATAAATTAGGAATGGGAGTACATTGCATTTGTTTAGTTGTACTTTAGGATCAGCAAACAAATGAATTTGTTCACGTAGGCTTCGACGGTCATCAGATGTATTTACCGTTTCTTCTTCCTTTTCATTTCTTCTTCCCTCTTCATTCTCATTCTCTTTTCAGCCCTGAAGAAGCCATCACATGATGTTCGAAAGCTCGGCAAATAACACAATTTGACACGGTCCAACCCGGAAGAAGAAACGGTTAAAAAAACAACAAATGAATTGTTTTTTATTATATAGAAAGAGCAAAATCGTCTTAAGATAAGGAGGAACTGAAATGGACCTCATGTCGCCATTACAGCTGAGCTAATTGTACTGGAGACGCGCCTCATTTATGTGGGAGTGAGGCCAGTGTTTGAGCGGTGTCCCGGCTCCATGAATGCCTGATCCCCTTCCAGCCCACAGGGAAATCCGAAGGGCTTGAGTAAGCAGGCTACCCCAAGATTCACCCTAGTAGTAGCAGTGCCTCTCTCGGCTAGATCCATTCCCTTCACTCTGCTTAAATACACAGCAGGATTGGCTGATACCATCTAAAACAAATTCATCTTCTACCGATCTACCCCCACCCCCACGTAAGAAATTCCGAAACTTGGTTTGGCCTCATGACGCGACTTTTCTAAATTATTACAGATATTCCCCTATATAGAAAAAGCTAAAAATCAGTTCCATCCAAATATATGTATATTTGTGTGTGTGTGGGTGGGTGTATAATTTTCCAGTAGGCAATAGAGTATCTGCTATTTAAAAAAAAAAAAATTAACTCAATAATCAGAGGTAATTTTACAAAAATCTTAGGTTGAGTTATTAGCAAAAATTGATCGTGAAGGAGAAGGTTTCAAATAGATATGATTCTCTAACAAAATAGACTGGATTAGAAGAAAATCAAGACCAAACCTCAAACTTTAACTGGCGTTATTGACCATCAGACTGTCAGTCCTTCCATAAAAAAAATAAATAAATAAAAAAAAAATAAGGAGGAGGAAGAACACGAAGGCCGATGGAAAGATGAAAATTCCAGAATCTGGAAGGAAGCTGCAAGAGACAGGACAATACAAGTCCAAGGGAAGGCAGGTCAAGGGTTACATCGACCTGCAAACTGAGTGTATAGTTGTTGCATGTCGAGTGTACAGCACTACTTTCAAAATACACTTTCTGCTCTGTATCATTATTTTCAAAACGGATTTTCGGACGATTATATATGCACTAACACTATTTCTTTGAATGCTTTTAATGTCGGCCAATCCTTTAGTGTCATTGTCGTCCACGGCTAATACTTCATCAAAACATTTTTATTATTTTCTTCTAAGAGCTAGTCTTACTTCATGGTGTACCATAATAACAAGAAGTATGCTTCCAGGATAGCTTCCCAACAATTGANAGTTTGTTGACCGTAGATATTATTCTAAGATGATTTTAGTTGGGGTTCGGTCAAGGTAGATCCAAAAAACACAAATTTAAAAAATGTATTTTTTAATAAAGGATTATCTGCCAACGTTTCGGCTTACATTGTAAGCCATCTTTAGGGCTATCATGAAGATGAGAGAGGACGTCCTGTCACTAAGTTCACATTTCCATGACTGTGAGTCATGTGACCTGAGTCATGTGACCTGAGTCATGGAAATGTGAACTTAGGGACAGGGCGTCCTCTCTTACCTTCATGATAGCCCTGATGATGGCTTACAATGTAAGCTGAAACGTTGGCAGATAATCCTTTATTAAAAAATACATTTTTTTTATATTGTGTTTTTTGGATATACCTTGACCGAACCCCAACTAAAATCAACTTAGAATAATATCTACGGTCAACAAACTCTCCTTTTTGAAAACCAAAATTATTTACATAATATCTACGCTGTAATTAACGCTCTTTAATATAAATATAAAATCATACCTATGAAGATTATGATAAATTATATCTATACATAAAATTTAATTGTTCATATTGAATACATTTACGAATATCACTTGTTAAAGTAGTAGTAGTAGTAGATCATTGGAGGGCAATCAACTTCTTGGTTATTACGCCCTATAAATACCCTTTAATATATTTACTATAAATTAGTTAATAAAGGACAGGAATCAGGATTATTTCGACCACAATAAAAAAAAATGTAATGTTTATGAACTTTAAACATAGTCCAAACCCCCTCTCTCCCTCATGCCAAAAATATATTTATTAAACAGAAATCCAAGCCTCGAAGTTACATTTTTAAATATTTGTATTGCATAATACTGCGTATTATACATTTTTTTCGAAACGTTAATATTAAAGAAGATATTACAATTCTATAGTTTTATCTCCCTCTTAATCACCCTTTGCCCTCCTCAGTTCGTCCGATTTCAGCCCTTAACTAAAACAACTTTTGGTCTGTAAAAGTAAGTGGAATACTTAAATACCGAGTTTTGTTTCCTAAGTAGGATTGCTGTAGGAAAAAATGTAAAAAGTAATCATTTATTAGAATTTCTTCTTCAAGAGAATGAAAAATATTTGATTTACCCTCATGCAACTCCATAAGAAAGAGGCTATCTACAAATAGCAACCCTATTTTAACCACGATAACTTGGCTTTCTATTCTCGACAAAAGCAGGTTGAGACTCGAACCTACAGATACAGGCTCCTAGCGGAATCTCTAAGCTTAACTGGCCAAATAAAAAAAAAAATCGTTTTTATTTTAAATCGTTTTATAAAAAATATTGAATGTATTTGTAATTTATAAATTGTTTATTAATTAGTAATTCTTGTTTTGTGCAATATTTATTCATCTAGTTCTTATTTCATTATTAGATTTTTTGTTAAACAAGATGAATCGAATTAATAATTAACATGTTTACCTGAATATCAGAGGCATTTATTTGTACTGCCTCTGCAAAAATGATAAATGTTATGCTAAAAATTAATTCTAAAAGTTATTTTTATTTTGTTTTTTATTTTTCGTGTTCTTAAAATATATAATCTCCTTTAAAAAAAAATAGCTAACTGTAAAACTAAAATAAATCAACGACCACGCGTTGATTTAGTGTTGTCTAATCTAAAATGGAATAAGACTACTAATCTGTAGATGGAGAGCACTAGGCATGAAATAAAAAATGTCATGAATTACTTAGACGCTTAACTTGACACCTGTGACATTCATTATTTATGTTATATCGCAACATATGTAACTCATATATCTGATAATTTATTAACAGATATACGAATTGTATGCCTAAAAGACAAAATAAAAATATACAAATTTATCTTTTGGATATATAAGAGGCAAAAATATCCAAAAGATAAATTCTAGATGGACAGGCCTTTTCGACGCTTGTGCATTCCTCTGAGTCATAAAAGTATATCCTTGTTGGGAATGTTTAGTGTAAATCCAGTATATATGCTGTAACCCGCCAGGACTGGACAGGAAATGCGGGCTGAGCTGTGAGGGTGCTAGTTTGTCCGTCTGAGAGCCCCGCTCGATATGGAAATTTAACAGTGTCTCTTACGCCTCACTGGGCCTGTTAGCTCGCCGGATCATCTGAGAGATTCCTTTCGTTTCAGTGGGTCTTATGTACTGGCCACCACCGGCGAATATCTCCACCGTGCTTGGTCTGCAGAGAAATAGGTGTCGAGAGCTTGATCATCTTCGTCGGAGTTCAGAAAACAATTTTCAGAAAACTCGTCATTCAAGAAAATAATTTTTTTATTTTTGAAAGATCATCTGACATTTAAGTATCAGATGGAGAGTAATCAGGTTTGAATAAGCCGTATACGTCCGAATTCTCCTTCCTATAACCTGATTAGCTGCAGTATTCTCCTCTAAGTGTTTCACAAAATGACCATCACCCAGGAACTGTTATAAACATATCTAATTTGATATTTCAAAACTGAAATGACAAAGAATCCAGTCACCTTAAGACTCCAGGAAGGAGCCACTAATTCCTCCTATAACTCTATCCTTAATATTATCTTTAATATGTGCTTTTGTGACTTTTTTTTTTAGTGGGGGGGGGGGAATATATTAAACCTGAAAACACTAAACTTTACAAAAATATTTATTTGGTTGTGGTTTATTATCCCACGTAAATTTTAAACAATTAATGAGGGGGAATAGAATAAAAAAAATCTATCTGTCCCAGCCAGGAATCGAACCTGGATCTCCTGCTATCCGGGCCGGCGTGCTAAGCCATTGCACCACCAGGACCTTGTCCTATTTCTATTTCTTTATAGCCTCTCCTGCCCATTCCCCTAAGTTAAGAGCTAAAATATCTTCGTTAAGATTTTCTTCTTCCAATAATGATTAAGAAATATATCTATTGGGGTTGGAGTTAGTAACTAAATTATTAACGATTCTTCAAAATCTTATTAGTCTAAACCCTCCTCCTCTTGTCTGATTTCAGCCATTAACACACAACTTAACAGCTAATAAGTTTAGGCTTTAAGGCACAGGAGGTCGCGAGGCCATCTCCGTTTTAGTCGCCGGGAAGGATTGTGAGGAGGATTGGAGGGATTAGGCATAAGGATTAGGATGAGGAGCTTAAAACGGGTGGAGATAAGGTCTTGGACAAAAGAATATTAAGTCGTGATGAAAGGTAGAGTTGGACACATAATATGGTGCGTTAGTAATTATTCTGAGAATTTTTCACTGAAAGGATTGTATTCGTTGGATATTGGAAAGCTTAGCAGCACCGCACAGTTCTGCACCGTAGGTCCAGATTGGTCTTGTAGATGGTCAGTTTATTTTCTAATGTGAGATGTGAGCGCCTATTTATAAGGCTGTATAAGAGTCCGTGGCGTCTGTTGAGTTCTTGTCGCTTGATTTTAATATGTTTATTCCAGTTGAGTTGAAGAAGCTTAGGAAAGGATAATGACTTGCGAGCACCCCGGGGAAGTGGCTACGGCTTCTTATTGGAGAGTGTCAAGGGACAAACGGAGTGGTCATTGTGTACGTCGGGGAATTGTTAGTGCCAAACCGTCCAAGGATGACAAGATGTCAATGCCATCAAGAGTAATTGGAGCACTACTCAGAAACGTCGGACTGAAGGGACGGAGCGAGCCGCCACAACTGAGTGACCCTCTTCCGTCGTACTACTGCGTTAAGATCGATCTATCCGAGAGTACTTATAGCCTGCGTATAGCCTCCGGACGTCCTCAATTCAATGAGGTCTCTTAGCAATAACTAAAGTCCCATCCGACCTTTAAATTCTCCTTGCCTGGCACATGAAAAAATATACTTAATGTTATCCATAATACTTCTTACGGTATTAAAAAGTTTTAGACTCGATTATTCTATATTCTTATTGTAGCTTCTTTTTCCAAACAGTTGAATATGTGAAAAGTAGAAGGAGCTTAGAGGAAGCTCTATTTAAAACTGTAATATCATCGTTACAAAAAAAATGTATGAACGTATATTTTATAATATATTTATTCCAATTATGAAGTAGTGAACTGCAATATTTGTTCACATGGATGGGTCTTTGGCGAAGAACTGGGTGGGCACAGAAAGAGGGTAATACTCCAAAAGGGTACCTCACATCAAACAGTCATGCTTCCTGGAGATTCATTTCGGAATTCCCATTCCTTCCCTTTCAAAAAAAAAGGTTGAGCAAGGGAGTCTGCGATACCCTTTATGCCTAGACAGCATTATGGGGAATAATTCGCATCCAAAAAGACAAATAATCCTCTGCGACATAACCTTTTCTATTTTGAGTTAATCATTGCTAATGAATAATAAATGTTCGACTTTCAATAAATAAATAAATAACTAAACAGTTCAACAATTTTCCCTTAATGATAAGCATGGGCGATCTTATATTGCTTATATATACATATATATATCAATTAACATTGACA
>KZ806873.1:885127-917182 GCA_000696205.2 Oncopeltus fasciatus
ATATATATGTGTTAGCAATATACTAATAATAATATTTACTACAAAATTGTAACTATTCAGTTGGGAATTCCAAATCATATTAATTGGGACAACGGTGCGCCCGGTTGGAAACTAGTCTCAGTTTAGACTATTAGTAAATTGATTCATAAATAGATATGAAGACCTAAGCTAAGGAAGAGGATGGGGTTTTTGTGAATTTCTCCACCTGAAAGAGGTTAGGTGCCAGATAACAGGGTTAGTCCTCACCAATTCAGAATATTAGCTACAGGGTTACGGCGAAGGATTAAACACCCATATGCAGGGCGTAAAAATAGACTCTAGTAATTTACCGTCTCTCTCAGATAGCGGGGCTTGTTAAGTAATTATTTACAAAAAAAAATATAATTGCCTACAAATATTAAGATAAATGATAATGATATAATAAAAACATTTAAAATACATTTTATTATATGAATAATATTAATTAAAGCCTTTAAATGAGACAACGATTAATGGCTGAGTGAAGAAAAACAAATTGAAAAGTGAATTTGAAATCATATTAGTCAGGAAGATTAAATAATATAGGCTATTAGGGATGTCAATGTAATTGTATTTCCAAGGTTAATTTGAGTGGCGGTAAGTTTGATTCGGGAAGGGGGGTGATATTTTGAGAAATTACTGAATAAAGGGATGAGGTATTACATTAAATAGAAGAGATATAAATTTAGTGTTCCAATATTACCAATAATTGTGATGCTATTTTGTTTTTATTAAATTTTATATTAGAGATAAAACAATGGTGTACATTGTTGACATTCTTTGGTGAATATCTTAACTGCGGTAGAGTATTAAGTAAAGAAAAGTTTTGAGTGACTTATAGAAGTGTTACTTCTCTTTTTTAACGGGGAAGATCCAATTGAGATTGGTGATAAATCAGGAATATGTGTAAGTTTGAATACAGGAGTTATCAGTCTACATAATTAAGTCAAAAACTCTGAGTATTGAGAATTAGATACAAAGAGCTTATAATTCGAAAAGGTCAGAACAAGTGAGACTGAATAAATAGTGTCTGAAAGCAATTCGGGAAGCCACGTAAAGTTGCCATATCGTTTTTTGTTTTTTTTTTTGTTGTTTTTTTTAAATAAAATGTGTACGAAAAGGGAATGTTAAAGAAGATATTTAAGAGTGTAACTAGGAATATTCCAACTTTCAACTCTTTATTCTTATTCTTCATTATCCATTTCTTCTCCTTTATTCCCGGGCAGTAAAATGCTAGTTTCCGCGAAATTTCCTTTTACAATTATTGCTACCAGCAGCTCCTAAGATCAATCTTTAATACTTTATTTTTATTTCTCTTTAATGAAACATAAGAATTATTTTTTTTCTTATTCAGCTCCTATGGGACAGACTCATTAGACTGGGAAGTAAAATAAATGTGTTTGTTGACTACCTTCTCAAGGCAAATAACTTGATTCAAATGCACTAAGCATTTATTGACAATAAATCAAGATCAGCAATTTAACTCTTTTAAATTTCTATTAGAATATCTATTGCAATTATCTGTAAATAAATAGACTTACTTTTATACTTGTAACTTACAGCGCGACTGTGGAAAAATATTATATCAAATTGAAAAATAAATACACATACACATACACACACAGAAATATATATATTATGTCCGGTCTCTAGTGTCCACAATTTTTAAAATAATGTTGAAGCTTTTTTTTATAAAGCAATTATTTTTTTATCAGCAGGCACTTTGATTCTTAGTTATTCCGCTAGATCGCTGTTTCTATCTGCTTCTATGGTAAACAGATCAGTGCTGTTGCCCCCTCACGCTAAATTAATCCATTATTTTTTTATTTTAAATTTTATTTTCTCTTGTGGTTTAAACTATCGAAATCATCTAAATATCAGTTGTCAAATTTTGCTTCACGAAATTAATCGTTTGCAGCGGTTCAAAGCATTACAGGATTTGCATATTTCTAGATGGCGATGAAGCAAAAAAATTGAACCAGACGAGATTCGTTACCTTTGGTGGAATTTACAATCCGAGGAACACCAAAAATTGTGGTAAGTGGATTTTCAAATTCCTACAAGTCTTACAATTTCCCGCCATTTATTTGTACTTTGTACTTGCTTTTTTTTTTTTTTTTTTTTTTTTTTTTTTTTTTTTTTTTTTTTTTTTTTTTTTTTTTTTTTTTTTTTTTNTTTTTTTAGGGAAAATCATATGAAATGAATAAGGAGAGGGGATTATATAGAGAAAAAGTTTAAAATCTTAATGCCTTTCAAGGGGTACCAGAGCAGTTCATCCGGGAGATCCATTTGGGTCTTGCAATCCTAGCGCTGCGGGTTCAAATCCCGCGGAGGGCAGGATTTATCGGTAAATAAAAGCTTGCTAAGAGCCATGGATGTTTAGAATGGGATAGAAAACTTGTAGCTAGCTCCTCCCTCCATCACCCTTAGTAACCACTAAGGAAGATAGGCTAAAACTTGATGAAACAAAAATCTTTATAATTATTAGCGTTATCAAATCGTTTATACTACAAAGTAGTTGTTCGCGCCGTAATCCTCCTTTATCAGTCCCGAGCGCCCTAATCTCGGCACAGGGCTGACTCACCTGAACTCGCGACCCTTATCGCCTAAAGGCAGTCTCCACCTAACTCTTTCTCACTCTGCTTCCAGCTCTCACAGGAGACACTCTGCTTCCAGCTCTCATTGGAGAACTCTGCTTCCAGTTTCCAGAAACCACTCTGCTTCCAGTAAATAGAAAGTGTTTTAAAGTATAAAAGTCTTAGTATTTCGTGCCGCCTTATGCGCCTCCAATTCGTAATACAGTCCACTTCTCTTCGTTCACTCAAGGCTGCCACGCATTCCCAGAAGGTAAGTGCTCTGAATATTTGGGTTGTTCTCTTGGCCGAGTTAGAGACCTTTAATTTCAGGGCCGCTTTGGAGGAAAAACTGCAGATGACTGAGAAGATCGAACTACCTGCTGAAGCTACCTTGTAAGTTGCTACCTCTTACATTCTATTTTTCTTTCTTTTTTCTTTTATTTTCAATATTAAATATTCATTATTATTTACCAATTTCGAACCAGCGAAAACGCCGCCACAGTAGTCAATGTAAAATACAATTTTAAAACAACTTCTTGACCAATAAAGTAGCCAGGTTTGCTTTTATAATTCTTCTCTCCGACTTATTCAAGGTAATTCGTCATTTACTCTTGTTTATATCCAACATCAGTGATCATGGGAAATCTGCCAAGATAACGCAGCTTCAGCGAGATGGGATTTGTGACAGCTATTAGCAAAACAATCATATGTGAAATGACCCTTCCTGAGAGTGCTCTTCGATTACGGCCTTCCTAACAGCTCGCTTTTCCAATTAATATAACAAAAGCTGTACTTTTATCAATGGGAAACACATTCCTTAGCCGGACTGATTCCTAGAATTGGATTTTCCTTATAATTATCTCAGAAAAAAAACTATAATTAAAATAAGAACGAAGAATTTTCAAGCCAGCTTGGGTGTGATTACCTGCAAAAATACATAATCTGATTTTTATCATATTATCCGTAGGGAAATTAAGTTATTCATGTTTGCGGCTTTTGAAAATCTCTGATTGATCTTTATTAATCCTACATGGGAAAAGCTAAAAATATGTCCCGTAAAAAGTGTGTGTGTGTTTGTATAAATTTGAACGGTCCATATTTTAGCAACTTCAAAATTTAAAATCTTAATAACTTAATACCGAATAAATTCTTAATATTTAAAACTTGATATCTCCAAAAGTTCAAAAACCTTAAATTTTATATTTATATTTGCGTAACAAAAAGTTAATAAAAGCCAGTCTTAAGTTTAATAGAATTTTATATTACATATCAATGCGCTAAAAAAGAAAAAATCGCAAATTAAGGAAGATAATAACAATAATTGAGAATATTAATATTTTGTAATAATGTAGAACGTTATATCGAGTGTCGGGCATAATTTCTAAAATTCATATTTTATTCTTATTCATATTAATAAAATAAATAATTATAAAACTAGTAATCTTAATTCACTATTTGTAGATAAAAATTAAAATTAATGCTTAAATAAATATGGTAGCCTTGCCTCGGAGAAAAAACAATAAAAAAATAAAATAAAATAAAAATAAATAAAACAATAAAAATATACTTAAACAACTTACTATATAGTATACTATAGTAGTCAATACTAAAATATAAGGGTGTTTACCTTCAACGTCCACTTCCTCGATGAGAGCGGAGAGCTCCGCATCGTCAAAAAGCTGCCCCATTGTGTTGAGA
This sequence comes from Oncopeltus fasciatus, assembly GCA_000696205.2. Classification (NCBI taxonomy): domain Eukaryota; kingdom Metazoa; phylum Arthropoda; class Insecta; order Hemiptera; family Lygaeidae; genus Oncopeltus; species Oncopeltus fasciatus. The sequence goes on from KZ806873.1 coordinate 889,420, forward strand.
ATTGTGGAGATTTTGACAGTGTCTATGAAGCCACATTTTGTTGTGTCAAACATCTGGAATGCTTTCCGAAGCACTGAAATACAAAAAGAGGAAAAGGAATTCATTAAATTTTTTTTTATGTCCACAAAAATACATCACTATTCTAAAAAGTAGTATATGTAAGAAATAAGAGTACTTAATATCCATATAGATAGTGAGTTATATTTTTGTTTTGTCTTTAGTTGAATGAAAAACGAGGTAAGTTTAAATAAGGGGTGTACTGAGACTTTCGACTCACTATTCTTGATAATTATACATGTTTTTCGAATAGTGAAATTTTCGAGGAGTCCCAGTGGGACCAGGCCCTCCTCCCCACGGACAAAAGTCTCGAGTTCTAGTCAGAGCGATAGATTTCCCCGACCGCAAGAATAAATACTACTACAGAGTACTCTCCATGTAAGTCTTGGCCGACATCCAAACCGTTGTCCAAGCACCATTAACCGGGATCCTCCCATTTATTTGCAGAAGAGGTTGAGGTCACCTACAGTATTCTACGGGAAGGAATGACGCAGACACAAGCATTAAAACTCACACATTTCCGTAAGTCTATGTCAGACCCTCACCTCTCGATTGGTTGTCTACAAGACTTCAGTGAGTCGTGGCTGGATATGTTCCAAATTAAGATTATTGGAATTCATTATGATAATCAAAACATTTCGTTTTCATATAAAATTTGGTTTTACAACCTTTCTAGTAATTTACAGAATAAGGTTTTTGAAAATTGTAGAGACGATAATTGATAATAATCTAAAAAGGATTGACTTCAACACAGAACAAGGGGGGCAAGAGAAGCTCATGGGATCTTCAGAATCCTGGCGCTGAGGGTTCATATCCCGTTCAGAAACTTTTATCTACAAATAAAAGCTTGTCGAGAGCCATGGACGTTTAGAATGGCATGGCTGTCAGTAAATACCCCTTTCAACCACGACCCTAAGTGGTAGAAAATGACGCTAACACTTAATAAAATAAAAAATAGAGACCATTATATTAATGTATAGAAAACTTATGTTAGGGAACATATCAATTTTAAATACAAAAAACAGAACTTACTATATGGGATACATGTGGATTGAAGCGAGGACACTAAAAGCTTTGAAGGCTCTGTTCAATGCTTCTGTGCGCAGTAAGTTAGAATACGATTAACTTGTTTCAAGGAAGTTGACATTTTATTTTAATATACAATTAACTTATAGATAAACATTACAAATATTTATTATTTATTCGAGCGAAACAATGCATTATAACAAAAGAAACATTAAGAGAAAAAATAAATAAAAACAAAATAATAATAATAGTATTGTAAGACAAAAATAGTAATGGATACTGTTTGAGAGAGAACTCTGTTGTGACAATGTAACTGTTAAAAGTGGTAACATCGTGATTAGTGCACTGATAAATAAAATTAAAAAAAATTTTTTATACAATTTAAAAAATGTGTATTTTTTATTATCTTTTATTGGCTTAAATTGTAAGTCATCTTCAGAGCTATCATGAAGGCGAAATGGGTCGTCGTTTTTATTAAAGTACTATATTTAACACATCATCTTATATTTTACTATGTTTAATTCATTAAACTAATAATAATGAGAGTGTAAATGAATTCATGCTACGGTTGGCAGCAAGAAACTAATAGAACGAATTTAGTCTCTTTCTTTTGAAAATTGCAGATTCGAATTTGAAGAAGTGAAACAAAACTAAATCGAAATTGATATCATGATACAGCTTTTGAAAAATGTTTTAAATTTTTCACTGAATAAGTAAATATCATTTATTCATTTAAATTTGATTATATTCCAACTTCTTTATACATTTTTTTTTGTTTCTGAAGTTAATTGCTAAAAATGTTTGAAATGGCGGTGGTCAGAAGATTTTGATAAGAATAGTGAAATTTATCATTCAGAAATAATTATGTGCCAATAGACGAAAATTATTGGCGTAAATTTGTGATTTGTTAATTTTAAAATATTTCTTTTATCAGCAAACAAATTTATGTTGAGTCGCGTTGCCATAAACTAAGGATTATGCCTTTTAAATCGAACAAATGTTTTTTTTTACTAACTTGACATTTCGGGCAAACAACCAATTATATTCGCACGATTTCGCTTTTTTACGAAAACATAATTTCAAATTACATTTAAAATACCAAAATAATTAAGGGAAACGACAAATTAAGACTTCTAGGGCGTGAGGTTTCAAATTTATGGTACAAGTTAATCCTCACTTAGTTTAATTTCGCTGTGAATTCTCAAATACGTTACTTATCAATAAACAACATGTGGTAAGTTTAATTTTTTAAAACTAATCATTAAACCTGCTACATTGAAAAAACTTGATTATTGATTTAATCTCCTGCTCCTATTTATCTGATTTCCTCAATAATGAGCATAATATAGAAATTAAGATTTTTCTCATGACATGAGATTTTCAAGATTGTCTCTCATCCTATCTACAAACTATAGATGATAGAATATACATATATGTATCTATACATGTATGTATGTAATTTTAAGAAATATATAATTTACACGAAGACAACTCCATTATTATTGCTTTCAAATCAAATCTTCACTCTAGTAAAGCAGGAAGGATCTTTTTTCTTATTTTTATTTCTTTATCGTTTTTTTATTTTATTGATTACTTTTAAATTAAAAGTTCTTCATAACCTATTGTCAAGAAGACAGGTAGATAAAGATATTCCTTTGTTAGTAGGCACCATAGCAGAGATAGATGCTTTCAAACAGCAGAGTGAAGATACATATCAGTTGTCAAGGGTGCTGACGTTTCACAATGCTCGTGGATTGGTTTGTGGTCACAGCTAACACAACAGAAAACCTTAAGTACATCTCGCCCATATTATTCAAGGGTTAAATTCAGAGAAATAGAGTTATAACGAACAAATTATATTACTCAATTAGAATTGAAATATTGACTATTTATATTCATTTGATCATTTTCCCTTTAGCTCATATTGCCAACTTCTCTCTAATTGTATTTCTCAATTATCACAAACTTTTTTATGTATATTAGAGAATTACGAACTAATGGAATAATATAGATTATGTTATATTTTACCGATTCCCCTTGTTATTACGAAATGATAGCCACTAAAAATTACTCACACACACATACGTACATATATAGCCCCAGTATTTACTTTTTATAATAAAATTTAGCAAGTCTTTTAAGCGTTCAGCTAAAGGCTGAATTTGGTAATGAGTTAAATCGCATGAATTGGAGTAGTGGCTTACCTGATCATGATGTCATGTGCAACTAATAAAATTGTTTATTACAGAGTGGGGGGGGGAGGGATATTTATTTAATAAACAAATATCTAATCAAATATGTTAGATTAGATATTTAATTATTAAATGACTGCAATTTAACTTAAGGCAAGTTTGTTTGAAAATAAAATAAACATTAAATTATTCTGGAGGATTATATGATTCGTTTAGTTTGTGCAGGTCCTTGGTGAAGATATTTTATATAATTTTTACCTTAGTTGTTTTGTCAAAATAGGTACTGAGGCATTAAAAAGTCTATTTTATCATCTTTTGTTAATGTAAATTACTATTTTAATTACTAGACTTTTATAAAGCCTATTTATTTAAATGGATAAATTATTCCACATGGTTAATGAAAATTACCCTCATGGCAATACATTTTTGGTCCAGTTCTTCGTTTGAAATCGGCTACACTAATCTTACATAGATTAAGCTAAAAAAGGTCTGTTAAAAATTATATTCAATATGCCTATTTTAATTATTTTTCAATTTTGAAATTGAAGAAACCAAATTTAGTGTATTGGCTGCTATCCGCAAACCGTTGGATGATTTTGTCTGAAATTTGTCGAGGGGGTTTTCACCCCCTTTCAACTAAGGAAGAGACTAAATTAAAATAACGTCAATCTTCGTTAACAAAGAGTTATGAAAAAAATGTATAGAATTTGACATAAGTGTAAAGTGCAATATCCCAAAATTATTACATACTAAAATTACATTATATAACATTTCATTACTTAAACGCATATAAAAAAATATATTTAACACTGTAATTTCCGTGGGTTGGCGGGCTTCTACCCTTAAAATTAAGAAACTCAGTTCCGTTATTGGGTATCTGTTAGAATAATTAATTTTCAGCTAAAAGTGAATAAATGTTGAGGAGTTTGAATAAATTTGTTATGTATATAATTGTTGCAAAATGTATTTTTTTACCATTTTAACCTATCATATTTTTTACCGAAACCACATCATAAGGAAGGTATATGGTAGAGGGAGCCACTCTCATTAATCCACACAAAGTTAGTCTATAGCCTAACTTACTGAGAGAATTGTCTGTCGTTGTACTTTTCAATTTTAGAGATCAAAATTGGTACATTTTTTTTATTTTTGTCCCAGAACAAATACTTAATATTTAATCAAATTAACTGCTTTATTATTTGCACGCCACTAAAAATAATCTTCAAATAAAATGTATAACGCCAATTAACGCCTTTAGTAATAGCGGATATCTCGTGAGGAATTGAAGCTATTAATGTTGGTTCACATGACATGGCTTCCGAAAAAACTTCAACGGAACTTCCCCAATTTAAAATTAAAGCTCAAAATATAGTATGTTTTTAGCGGTGTTGTGAACTGTCACAGTGTTATGACGTCACTTACGGCCACAGAGAAACAAGCTGCCGATTCATCACTGGCGCTACCTTGTATATTTGTTTATTTTTTAATGACTTAATTTTCCTATTATTCTATTTACGCTTATTTTTTTTCTCTTTTTATTATTTTTAGTTAATAGATTTTTATTTGTGATCATTGATAAATGAGTTGTAGCCTTCCATCTCGTAAACGGTTGATTTTGTTTTTCTGTTCCTCATGGCCGTTGCATTTAAATTTTCTGTAGTGGTTTTTATTGATATTCTTACCCTGGACATTGATGATCTGGACTCCTCTTTACGGTTTACGATATTGTGTTAATACTTTGTGCAAAATATATTTGATATTTGATTTATTTTACCACCCGAACTGGCACTAAATGTTAAAATTTATATTTATATAATGTGTGTGTGTAATGAATTAAAATGAGGTTATACTAATGAGTAGAAACTCATTCTATAACGTTTAAAATAAAAATTCACGTTAAGAATTATATTTAAGAAGGCTATTTCAAGTGCTAAATGGGCCCTTTTTAATATGGAAACTAAATGAAGTACTTAGACTTTTTATTGCAAACTCATTTTTAGTTAAAATTGGCTGAGGGAAATTTGGTGGTGGGTGTAGAGGAAGACCAAAATTTCATATTTCAAATTTTATATTTACAATAGGTGTAAAATGTAGTTCTCTAAAGTATATGTTCTGTATTATTTTGAAAGCGCTTGTTAATGAATAAATTGACGAATATAACTACGATGTGTTAACTACCGCTTTCTTCCCGCTATTGATGGGTGAGCGCTTTCTATAGCAAAGTCTAGTGATCGTACATTGTACGACCATAGTTCTCCTCGGCTAACAAATTAAATTTTCTTTCTATATAGTAGCTAGCTGCAGGTTCTCAAGCAAAGGTGAATGAATAATTGAGAAGTTGGTCAGTAACCTCCACAGTGCTTTGTTGTCATGTTTATAACTATATGAACCTGTTCAAGGCTGATGTAGCAGTGGCTTGACAGGCTTCCATATTTTCTTTCTATATAGTATAGTATGGAGGTTCTCATTAGATCTCTCAAATCAAATTTCCTCATTTTATTTTATTTATTTTCGTCCTTATGAACCATGGAAAATTTGCTTATATACATAACTCCTGCGCGACTTTAAACTCTACTCTCAGTGACATAGAGGTGAGATATTCAAAAGCCCAGGCAACTAATAATTTTTAATTTATTTAACTGAATTCATATTCATTATAGAATTCAACAATATCTAAGTCTGACGCTGTAAGTAAGCAAATTTTTCATAGTTCAAGTTGTTGAATATTTGAATTTAAACTTTTACTTTCAGATAAGCTCTAATCGTAAAGTTTCAAACAATATTGTCATAATTGTGAAAAACAATTTTTTTTCTTATATTTATTTGCTTATTCTGTAGAGTGGTTCCAATGATTTAAATAATAATTATAATAATGCTTATAATCAAATATAAACTTTAGGCAAACCTCTATTTATGATATTCATAATAAATTTACTTGTAGTTTTATATATGATCCATGTTTCATTGCCCTAAAATTTAGGTTACTTATTTGTTTACTCAAAATAAATATGGGTATTCGAAAGTATTTGATAATTTACAATTAATTGTGGTTGTTTTCATCAATTTATTTTTAATATTATCCCAGATCATTTCAAATAGACGCCAATACTGATAGATCATAAAATTGGCGTATGTATTAATAAGTATTTGTAGTGTAATTCATTTAATGAGATTAAACTCAGCACTTTTTTATAAATATTTTATTTGGTTGTGGTTTTTTATCCCACGTAAATTTTAAACAATTAATGAAAGGGAACAGAATAAAAAAATCTATCCGTCCTCGCCAGGAATCGAACCTGGATCTCTTGCTATCCGGGCCTAGTATGCTGACCTTTACACCACAAGGACAGGCTAGATATCTCACTCTATTCCCTCTTCACTAGCGAGAGCCTAACTTGCGAGAAAAACGAGAACTTCGTCCTAAACTCGAAGGAGCTGACATTGTCATACATTTTGTCGAATGACAATGTCAGCTCCTTCGAGTTTAAGACAAAGTTCTCGTCTTTCTCGTAAGTTAGGCTCTCGTTAGTGTAGAGGGAATTTAATGAGATATCTAGCTAGTCCTTGTGGTGTAACAGCTTAGCACACCGGCCTGGATAGCAGGAGATCCAGGTTCGATTCCTGGCGAGGACAGATAGATTTTTTAATTCTGTTCCCTCTCATTAATTGTTCAGCACTTTTTTGTTTATGAGAAATATTTTAGGAGTTATACAGCAATAAGCCACAATTATTTGTTTTTAATGAAATTTTGCACTTCTATTTCAAATAAAAAAAGAAATTTGTGTTCGTTATTCAATAAATTAGAAGATTAGAAGAAGGAGAAATCATAAATAATAATTAATGCAGTTCTTATGTAATGCAGTTTTTGTATGATTTTGTGATATTGGAAGTACTTTTTTTTCTTTCGATGCGCTCCTCTGAATTTGTTTGCTTATTCTGAGGGAGCCTGGTAGTTAAAGCTATTAAAATCGATTTTACATAAGTAAAAGTTACATCCCACCCTTCTTAAGCCGTAAGATTAAAAAACGAGGACAGTTACGAAGCTTTGTTTGTTTTCAGGGCTTAACGGGTAAATCTAACACAAATGCCAAACCAAATCGACCGTTTATATTTGTGGGCGAGTAAGGGTAATTTTGTAAATTCCGTATTGTTATGTAAAAAAACTGAATCTGCAAGCACTTAAAATCTATAAAATTTGGCCCATAATTTTCTAAAAACTTTAGTCGCAGAATATTCGGTTTTTTTTCCACAATAAATAATAATAAAGAACCAGCAGATTATATGGGACAATACTATTATCTAAATTGACCACTATTTCTAGTGGTATTTTCTTATACCTGTCTGCCACAGATTGCGTTTATTCTTAATTCCCCACTGTGAGTATGTATGAGCACACACACACAGACCCTTATCTATCTATCTCTCTCTCTCTCGCTCTCTCTTTATCTCTCTCTCAACTCTCTCTCTTTCTCTCTCTCTCTCTCTCTCTCTCTCTCTCTCTCTCTCTCTCTCTCTCTCTAATTCNTTGCTCATTTTGCGCTGCTGTTATGTGCTTTCAATTTTGCGTCATCAGTTCTCTACCGTCCTTAAATAACTTTCATTCAATTCAGGAATGAAAATTAAATGAAAAGACAACTTTTCTATAAAATATTATTTATTTACATTTACTACGCTTCGAACTTATAGTCCATTTTCAATTATTTATAATTCTGAAATTTTAAGCAATTTTAAATATTTCATCATGCAATTAATTTTTTTTTAATTTATAAGTATCGAAATTGGCTTCAAATGTCATTTTTTTATATCAGCAAAGGTTTTTGACTAACAGCAAGAAAAATGGGTAAGTAATATTATGAACTGTGAAAAAATAATTTTTTGTGATAGAAGAATTTCTGTAGTATTGTATCATTCTGACTAAAAATTATTTAGGCTACAGTTTTTTTTTGTTTTTTTTTTAGTTGTATACTTCAAAAACAAACCAAAAAATATTTAATATTACATACAAATTTACAATTATAAATGCTTTGTGCACAATGGCACTAATATGGGTCATATGCTCAAAACATTATGAATGGGAAGTGCTAACGTTTATAGGATAGTATTGATAATGTAGTTCTTATTAAAAGAATAAGTATTCCTCTTTATAATTGATGAAATAAAAGAAAATAAAGGAAAAGAAAAAGTTCCAAAAATGGATAAATTAAGAGAATATATGAGAAAATTTTGGGATAAAAGTGTGCAAATGAAAATTCATATTTTCTACCATTTTATTAACATTCCGTCTAGGCGGTTATACCTACAATGAAATCATGTTATCATATCATGTTTAATATAATAATATAATATATTTTTCAACACTCTCTATATTTCCTTCTCCTTGTCTTTCCTCCTCCTCCCGCTCCCCCCCACCTCATCCCCTTCTCCCTCCCCCCACTCTCTCTCAATTCACCTCTCCTTCTCTCTCTTCAGGATTATAAGAATTTCACTACTGAAAGTATAAACGATGGAAAAATTTAAACTAAAATTTTTTAGGCAAATCCTCTTCAAATAATTGAATTATTCCCCTTCGTTCCGTGAAACGATCTATTAAGTAAAATATAATTATTTGGCCCTTTTTAAATATATATATATACATAAATATATATAATTTATAAATTACACATAAATAATTTATAAAGAAACCGAACTTGGTTTTTGAGCTTCTTTGTAAACCCTAGGGCAGGTTTGTAATGACTGAATGACTTTGGATTCATAATGTTTGAACAAAACGAGAGGGATTTTAAATTTTAGAAAATTATATCTACATTTCTTTAATATGTTATTAGTATAATTAAAATCCATGAGTTATTAGTATTAAAATTGTAATCCATGGTAGATGTAATTACAAATGCATAGCACTAACTTTTATAATTTTATTTTACGACAAATGCATATTGATTATATGTGAAAAATAAGTAAAAAGTCTGACCATGACCTTTGTCATCTCTAGAATGAAAGGCTTGGAATCAGGATTAACGCGCTTATCTTTTCACTCCGTTATAATTTCCAAAATGAAAGACATAAATTATTTATTTACTCCCATTTCTCTTTTTAGTGAAAACAAAAGACATGATTAATTTATATGGTTTAAACTCCTCCTACCTGTCAGACACTTTGTTCACGTTGGAGAAACCCCCATTTAACTACAACGTGAGAGAGTTCATTAATTACATTCTCAACAATGAAAAGAGAACTTAACATTACAGTTACAAATATTTGGCTAACTCCTTCACATCCTTTGGATAATTTCTCATAAAATGGTGGTGATTTAGATGTGTTGAAACCAAATCGAGAAATTGATTTTCCTACCCCATGGACTTTCCACTACATTGCTTCATTCGAGTAGCCGTTTCAGAAGTACACCACAAGACAACAGTAACTGAAAACAGTCGAGAAAGTATTCCTCTTTGGAATAGTTCTTACTGACCATGGTTGTGCGCTGTGTGGAGACGGGGCTGCTGCGAGCGGGAGACTGAGGGCACCTGCGGCAGGAGGAGGGGGGTCTCTAAATATACGGGGAGCCATCGGGGGCGAGAGGAGCACCAAGGACCTCGGGAAATAGCTGAAATTATTTACGAAAAATAAATAGACTGACTACTTGTCCCCAACATGATTCCCAAGGAAGAACTCCGAATGTTCCATGATCGCTCCAGAACAAAGATGAATGTGCCGTATCGCAATAAATAGTCACGCTTATTAAGTTACTGATAATGAGATATATCTCAGTCTGAGACTATTGGCAATATATTTAAATGAGGGTAAGTCCATGAGGCCACTAGAATTATTCGCTTTATTATTGAAGCTATAATATTTCGCCCTTAGCTGTCATAAGGGAAACATTAATTTTTTACTCAAATGGAGAGTTTTTGACCGTAGAGATTATTAGTAGAGAATTTTTGTTGGGGTTCGGTCAAAATTGATCCAAAAAATACAATTTAAAATAAAATATATATTTTTTTAAATCACAAATTAATTTTGTTCTTAAATTGTTATTAAATTTAAATTAATACTAATTTAATACTAATATTACTAATCATAAATAGGAAATATAGAACGAAATAATGATTTTCATTCCGTTATTTAATCCTGCGTTAATTTTAGACAATAAATGCAAGGGAGTAAGAATAAAAAATCTTTCTACCTCAACCGCGACTCGAACCCGGGTCTCCTGCTTTTCGGGAAAGTATGTTGGCCACTCCACAAGTATGTGTGTATATTTTATAGAACAAAATGTTTCAAAAAGTGGAACATATTTCAATTTAAACGGAAATACAAGTCTGCAAAGATAATAAGCTAACCGATTTCCCAAATTAGCACTTAGATTTCCTATAACTCAGAATATTTATCTTAAGAACTTCAATTTTATGTAATCTTATAATAAATAATTATACAAATATGATATTGGGGCACCCACAGCCCTAACTCTAGGAGTAGAGTGCGACACTTCTGCTATGTAGCCATTTATCATTTACACTCTTGATTTTCATATTCAAATTTACAGACATTTAAGCCAAATTTTGAAATTCCGGATTTTTGATTGAATCTTGTCAGTTATAAATAAGATTTTCTTTAACGCACGAATAACGTACTACTACTTAAAACTTCTTGTCAAATCTCGCCCCGTGTTTTTCTCTTATTAGTTATTTAAGAGGCCAACCGTTCGTTTGATATTGTACAGCAAAATACTTTACTGATTTTAGTATTTTGATTGGAAGCTATCCTACATTTACTTAATCATAAGGCTGGAATAGGCTGGAAAATGATCTATCTTCCACTTAAGGGGACGAGATTCCGATTTATATTATAGCTATTTCCGGATTTTAACCCTTTCGGCATGTTCATAGCACACTTGCAATAATTTCGGTATCCTGTATGGACGGCATAATTTACATTTAAAAATTCCTGAAAATCGGTTCATGAGCAATGAACCAAATAATGAAATCCTTCATGGAGAAACTGCATAATGTAAATAGATTTCCCGTGTTGTTTTTTTCCATGAATATAAATAAGAGTAAATTGAATAAACAAGTCGGAGAAAGCAATGAAGCGTTAAATGTATGCCCATTAAAGACGGGAAAAGATTGAGTGAGGTATAAAGCTCACCCATCCTAGTTACATTCGTAAATTTCTTCCTTAATGTGCATTATTCGTAACATATTATTGGATATAAAAGTTATTAAATTAGATTTTACACCGATTATGTTTAAATAACAACGAATACATAAATGTTGGTCTTCTTCTACATTAGCCATTTTCCTCATACAATTTCAACCAAAAATTAATTCTTTCAGGGGTTTATAGTAAAAAATCTAAATCCCAAATTTTGTTTCTATATTTTGAATAAAGAGAGTCTCCCCAACACTTGGATTTTTATTAAATTACGTTTTAAAGCTATTTTGTTCTTTAATTATTTTCCTAACGGAAACAGATTCAGATTTAAAAGTTTAGTCTTTTTCTAAGCCCTCTCCTTTTTCCTTATCTGATTTTAATTTTTTTTAAATTGTTTTCAATGGGTTTTAATAAAAAAATTAAATTATCCTTCTACGTTTCAATATTCCAGAGAGAGATTGATATCAGCCATTGACAATCTTATTAAAAATAAAAAAAGTCAGTTGGTTTTTTTTTAAAGTCACGTCATGGTAGCGTGTGTAAATAATCTTATTTTCCTCTCGTAAAATCTGCCAAAAGTTTATACTTTATATAGTTAAGCATGAAGAAACTTTAGGTTCACATATCAAACAAGCTGTGAATTATCCGCAATAGTTTATTTTCTTACATACAAAATAACATAATTTAATAAGTTATTTTCAATAATTTAATTGAGCATAAAAGTTTTAATAATTTTTCTTATAACTAAAGTTTCTAAGCCATGAAGATGACGTTATTTCGAAAGCTTGTAATGAAAAAATAGTGCTAAGAATTGACTATTTACTTATTATTTCCTATAAAAACTTTGCTGCATGCGAAAACTGAATTATAAATATATAGATGAGTATGATTGTCTTGAGATTACAGATATTTTCTTCATTTTAACCCTTAATTAACTATTAAAGAAAGTAAACTAAAAATAATTTCCATTCTATGACTTCAAAACTACATTACACTTTTTGTGAAATTTAGGGACTAGTCAACCAATTCGATGTTAAGCAGAGCAGTAGAGTAACTTGAAAACTCCCTTCTAGGCGGGATATTACATTCAAGTAAATAAATCCTCGTATTAACTTGTAATCAATTACTATCACTGTCAAGGAGTCGTTTCTTTATTAAGCTGGTTCGATCATCGTCCCCACAGTGACTTTTCACTCTATGTGAAATGGAACAGTGATCTGCCTGCTAGCTCTGATGGAGGATTAAACCGGTGTCCCCACAGGCTTAGCCGACCGGATCCGTTGTGTGCCCCCCCCCCCAACCCACAAGCATGGCGCGTTCGGATCCCGACCACACTCTCACGGCCACACTCTCAATTCAGAAATAACAGTCTCCCCTAGCCCATAGACAATCCCTACCACTCGGAAAATTTTTTCAATAAATCCATCAGGCAGGAGCTGCGTATTTTAAGCTCATTTCTCAATATTACATTACATATATGGGTATAAGTAGGAGTACAAGCCGGAGAGGACAATGAGTGTAAAAGGGCCCACTGGCCGGGAAGAGTGGGAGAAGCGCTCAACCATCGCAGTCACATTCGAAAATTTATTCCTTCATATGTATTTATCATACAACATTTTATAGAATATAAACGTTAAAAAATTATATTTCATACACAATATATTTTATAAACGCCTTCATAACTCAAATAACAACGAAGATATTACGATTGTAAATTTCGGTCTCCCGCTAATTCAACTTCAACAAAAATTAATAATAACAAGAGCTTGTATTAGAAACCCTGATTACTGAATTTTTTTCTATATTATTACATTCTCAAATATCTTTCTTAATAAGAGTCATTTTGAAAAATTTATTCACGTAGATAAATATTATGAAATTATATTTTAAACCAATAAATTTCTAAAAAATTGTTCGTAATGCTAATATTAAGGAGCATGTTTTAATGTATGTCCTTTTCTAAATACTCTTCTCGATTTTAGCCATTCACTAACTCCTCTAACAGTTAGCTAATGAAAACCTTAATATATTTGGTATTATTATTTTAAAAATTCGATCACTGAAGAGCTGTTGGAATTTTTCAGACGTCATGCCATGGAACAAAAGAGAATTGCTTAATTTCCCAGTGAGAAATCTGCAACAAAGCTGCTAGAAAACAAAACAACATAAGAGCGTTTAGCTGTTGTTAAAGTTGTTTCATTCATGACCGAATCCTCACAACCCTTTTTGGACAAACTCAACGTTTAAAACCTTCGCATATCCTTTACCACTTTATCTTGCGAAACCCTTTAAAACTCTTTGAATGGACTCAGTCGTCAGGTGCATTGAACCTTGCAATGGGAGGCGAAAATATATGTAAATGCCCGTTGTTTTTTTTTGTCTATTTCAGAAATCAAAGACAAAGACATGTTATAAAAGTCGGATCAGCTAGGTCGGAGTTTTCCTGAGATAAAAAATTTAAAAATTGCTTTTTGCTACATTAACTAAAATAATTTGAAATATCAGAATTATATTTAACAAAATACGGAAGAAGAAATTACCTGAAACTCTTTTTATATTAAAAAAATGTATCACTTTTACTAAAAATAAATTAATAAAATCTGGTTGGCAGTAGGCGATAGAGACACAGGTGGGAAACAAGTGCTACTTATCAACAGTAACTTTGATCAGTGAAAGACGACAGATCACTGCTCCATTTCACATGGAGAGAAAAATTAATGGTAGTTGTTACTCGTGTTTACGTATTAACTCATGGCATTATACAGGTGTGATGTCATCATGTCGTCCCTGGCAGCCTAAATTTGTTCCTATTTAATGAAGGATGGTACCCAATTAAGTTATTGTGGGGTATTTCTAAGGGTACACCAAGAATCATTTAGGTCATTACAAGCATAAGCAAAGAAAGAAAATAAAATCCATCTCGCATAAATAACAATAATATGTTATTAATTTAACCTTAAAAGACGAAGAAGACAATAAGGGAGGGGAGGGGAGAGTAAGGGGATAATTCAAAATTCACATTTTTATTCTTATATATTTTCTTTATCTTACTTATTTTTTTTTAATTATGTTATCTTAAATCAATGATAAAATATTTTTCTCACCTTGTAAGTGAAATAAATATTTTTTATAACATTTATATGAACGAAAAGTTGACGGAAACAAATCTTTCTCTAAACCCTCTCTCCAACTCGTCCGATTTCCGTCAAAATGAATTTTTTTTTTTCAAATATTTGCAATAGAGAACGTAAATACATATTATATATTTCAAAATCAAGAGGCCCTTGAATCCCTCAAAGTTAAATACTTTCCTTAATAAACTTATTTTTCATATACATTTTCAAAATTAAATTTACCGTCAAAATTCAATAATTATCTCGTAATTCTAATAATAATCGATTTTATTACTTTTCAAACTGAAATGTTTGATAACTTACTCTATCCATTTCAGGCGTTGTCATCCAAAAGTTGCAAAAGAAAGCTTAAATAATTTGGTAGAAAGTTAGGAAACCTCTTGTTTTTGGAGAGCAACCAAATTGAAAAAAAAAAGAAAAAAAAACTTTAATAATAATTATAAATAGTTCTCAATAATTTTTTGGCTACTTAACTATTCAGAGAAAAAGAAACAATGATTGGAAATTCAGTTTTTAAATACTTATGTCGATGAAGAATTCTTTTAGTTTAAGATGAGAGTTTGTTGACCGTAGATATTATTCTAAGATGATTTTATTTGGGGTTCGGTCGATTTGGGGTACTCGACCGAACCCCAAATAAAATCATCTTTTAGTTTAAGCTGTAACGGACATGTACTTTTTTTCAATTTATTTTCTAACTGATAACAATCAAACAAAGTGATGAAGGGTTCTGGAATAAAACCCCTCTTTTATTGGATCTTCCTCAAAGAATTCAAGTTGTTTAGTTTAATGATATGTTGACATATTTTACAATTACATTTAACAGATTTACACTGATTCTAAATAAGAAAAACTCGAGATATATTGCGTTCAAATTTTACAAATCAACATACAAACACACGTATTAAAACAACACTCATAACCACAACCTTTCCCCACATACAAAAAAGCAGAAAATTTCCCCTGTTTACCCAGAAAATAATCAAATATTTTTTTAAAGATTATTTTATTAAAAATTAAAAGGAGAAAAAATTTAAATTTGTCTGCATTACTTTATGAGAGAAAAAAAAACAGGTTTTGGAAAAATGTAAGTACAAAATGTCATATATTGATTATTTGCGTTGTATAACACCTTCAGAAAAAGTCTCATTAAATAAAAATGAGGAATGAATCTGAGAGGTTTCACTGCCCTCTTCCTCATTTTATGCCGTCTCCCACCTCCTTCTTTTCTTCATTATGTTTTACAGCATAAGAAACTTTATTTATTATTTTCTGTTAAACGTTAACTTTAATACCTGTTCTTCTCACTAATATTATGTAGTAAAATATAATTTTAAAGAATAGAGTCCATTGAGTTTTGAGTATTTACTTTTAGAATACTCTAAAAGTAATTACTCAAATAAATGAACTACTAAATTTATTCTTATAAGTAGAATACACTACAGTACTGTTTTTTTATTATTTGAAACTCAGTCCAACTGTCTGGTGCATATGTGTAAGCTACACACTCTTACGTTCTTCTTTTTTCGTAAGCCTTAATTTCAAGTGCGTTAACATAACGAACACATTTGAAGAAATGAGGAAATTTATTAACAACCGAAGACCCCATACGTCATCTATGGAATTTATAATGCAAACATATAATATCCAATATCCCTATGTACGTTAGGTCAGAAAATCCTTGGGAAAAAAAATATAATTACTTTTAATTTGGCATACAAGTCATAGTATTTAAATCCTACAGAGACACTCTTGCAAGGCAACTGACAAATATATAAGACTAGAATTCGTTATACTAATATAACCTAATGTTATAATATATGGCTGTACTTGTATTAAACTTTATGCTCAATAGCCCCTTCTAACTTCTAAAGAAATTTCAAGATTCTCTACTCTCTACAATACAGTGGTGTCAGAAGGGCTTAGTATCATTGTGCGCCGGGGAAAACAACAATGCACTGTATTCGTGTCTGCATGTGTGTAAGTGCATTGTATGAGTGAGTGTCGTTTGCGTTCTTGTGGGGGTGTGTGATTAGCTGCTCAAAAAACGTATAGATAGTTTTAATTGGGTCTTTGGGAGGAAGCAGAGACGCTGAGAACATAGAAAAAATTAATATTAGATGATTTTAGTTGGGGTTCGGTCGAGATAGATCCAAAAAAATTACAAATTTTAAAAAATTGTATTTTTTAAAAAGATTATATGCCAACATTTCGGCTTACATTGTAAGCCATCTTCAGGGCTGTAGACATACAATGTCATGAGAATACAATAATAATTGACAATATTATAATACAGAATTGCCATAATGTAATGTGATATCAAAAGTATGAATGTAGAAAGGTATGTAAGAGAATTTAAAAAACATGCAGACAACAATTTATTGAAAAAATAATTGAATAACATTAAAACAGTAATTTATGAACCACCTGCCTATCATGAAGACGAGAGAGGACGTCCTGTCCCTAAGTTCACATTCCCATGACTAAGACTAAATATAATTTTTCTGAAAAACACCGTGGGTGGTGGAAAGGGGGGGGGGGAAGAGGCGGAAGGTACAACGTTGGCAGATAATCTTTTAAAAAGCTATATTTTTTTTTAAATTTGTGATTTTTTTTTTTTTGGATCTACCTTGACCGAACCCCAACTAAAATCATCTAATAATAATATCTACGGTCAAGAACTCTCTTTTTGGAAAAAAATAATTTCTCCTTTAGTATATACAATATCAAAATACCTACCACACAAGGTATAGAAATACCCACTCTAATATCAAACATAGCCGATGTGGAATTGTCTAACATAACGAAATTAGTGATTTCAAACCATTTTCGTTCTTTTTACATATAATTTGTATTATGTTATAAATAGGAAATATTAATTTTCGTAATTTAAATATTTAGACACAATTTAATAAAATAATTTAATTATATTTGCAAAAATCTAAAACAGAAAATAACATCATAAAGTTTAATCTCGTTTTATTTCTTAAAATATACTAATAGAAATTTGCTCATTTTGCGCTGCTGTTATGTGCTTTCAATTTTGCGTCATCAGTTCTCTACCGTCCTTAAATAACTTTCATTCAATTCAGGAATGAAAATTAAATGAAAAGACAACTTTTCTATAAAATATTATTTATTTACATTTACTACGCTTCGAACTTATAGTCCATTTTCAATTATTTATAATTCTGAAATTTTAAGCAATTTTAAATATTTCATCATGCAATTAATTTTTTTTTAATTTATAAGTATCGAAATTGGCTTCAAATGTCATTTTTTTATATCAGCAAAGGTTTTTGACTAACAGCAAGAAAAATGGGTAAGTAATATTATGAACTGTGAAAAAATAATTTTTTGTGATAGAAGAATTTCTGTAGTATTGTATCATTCTGACTAAAAATTATTTAGGCTACAGTTTTTTTTTGTTTTTTTTTTAGTTGTATACTTCAAAAACAAACCAAAAAATATTTAATATTACATACAAATTTACAATTATAAATGCTTTGTGCACAATGGCACTAATATGGGTCATATGCTCAAAACATTATGAATGGGAAGTGCTAACGTTTATAGGATAGTATTGATAATGTAGTTCTTATTAAAAGAATAAGTATTCCTCTTTATAATTGATGAAATAAAAGAAAATAAAGGAAAAGAAAAAGTTCCAAAAATGGATAAATTAAGAGAATATATGAGAAAATTTTGGGATAAAAGTGTGCAAATGAAAATTCATATTTTCTACCATTTTATTAACATTCCGTCTAGGCGGTTATACCTACAATGAAATCATGTTATCATATCATGTTTAATATAATAATATAATATATTTTTCAACACTCTCTATATTTCCTTCTCCTTGTCTTTCCTCCTCCTCCCGCTCCCCCCCACCTCATCCCCTTCTCCCTCCCCCCACTCTCTCTCAATTCACCTCTCCTTCTCTCTCTTCAGGATTATAAGAATTTCACTACTGAAAGTATAAACGATGGAAAAATTTAAACTAAAATTTTTTAGGCAAATCCTCTTCAAATAATTGAATTATTCCCCTTCGTTCCGTGAAACGATCTATTAAGTAAAATATAATTATTTGGCCCTTTTTAAATATATATATATACATAAATATATATAATTTATAAATTACACATAAATAATTTATAAAGAAACCGAACTTGGTTTTTGAGCTTCTTTGTAAACCCTAGGGCAGGTTTGTAATGACTGAATGACTTTGGATTCATAATGTTTGAACAAAACGAGAGGGATTTTAAATTTTAGAAAATTATATCTACATTTCTTTAATATGTTATTAGTATAATTAAAATCCATGAGTTATTAGTATTAAAATTGTAATCCATGGTAGATGTAATTACAAATGCATAGCACTAACTTTTATAATTTTATTTTACGACAAATGCATATTGATTATATGTGAAAAATAAGTAAAAAGTCTGACCATGACCTTTGTCATCTCTAGAATGAAAGGCTTGGAATCAGGATTAACGCGCTTATCTTTTCACTCCGTTATAATTTCCAAAATGAAAGACATAAATTATTTATTTACTCCCATTTCTCTTTTTAGTGAAAACAAAAGACATGATTAATTTATATGGTTTAAACTCCTCCTACCTGTCAGACACTTTGTTCACGTTGGAGAAACCCCCATTTAACTACAACGTGAGAGAGTTCATTAATTACATTCTCAACAATGAAAAGAGAACTTAACATTACAGTTACAAATATTTGGCTAACTCCTTCACATCCTTTGGATAATTTCTCATAAAATGGTGGTGATTTAGATGTGTTGAAACCAAATCGAGAAATTGATTTTCCTACCCCATGGACTTTCCACTACATTGCTTCATTCGAGTAGCCGTTTCAGAAGTACACCACAAGACAACAGTAACTGAAAACAGTCGAGAAAGTATTCCTCTTTGGAATAGTTCTTACTGACCATGGTTGTGCGCTGTGTGGAGACGGGGCTGCTGCGAGCGGGAGACTGAGGGCACCTGCGGCAGGAGGAGGGGGGTCTCTAAATATACGGGGAGCCATCGGGGGCGAGAGGAGCACCAAGGACCTCGGGAAATAGCTGAAATTATTTACGAAAAATAAATAGACTGACTACTTGTCCCCAACATGATTCCCAAGGAAGAACTCCGAATGTTCCATGATCGCTCCAGAACAAAGATGAATGTGCCGTATCGCAATAAATAGTCACGCTTATTAAGTTACTGATAATGAGATATATCTCAGTCTGAGACTATTGGCAATATATTTAAATGAGGGTAAGTCCATGAGGCCACTAGAATTATTCGCTTTATTATTGAAGCTATAATATTTCGCCCTTAGCTGTCATAAGGGAAACATTAATTTTTTACTCAAATGGAGAGTTTTTGACCGTAGAGATTATTAGTAGAGAATTTTTGTTGGGGTTCGGTCAAAATTGATCCAAAAAATACAATTTAAAATAAAATATATATTTTTTTAAATCTGCCGACGTTTTGGCTATCATTATCTTCAAGGCTGTCATGAAGGCGAGAGGGGACGTGTTGTCACACTGGGTCAGTTAGTCGTGAACAATTGATCTAGGTGACAACAGGGGACCTCTCGCCTTCATGACAGCCTTGAAGATGGCTTACAATATAAGCCGAAACATCGGCAGATAATTAAAAAATACGCTTTTTTTAAAATTTATTTATATACAATATATTTTGGATTAACTTTGACTGAACCCCAACAAAAATTCTCTAAAAATTATATTTTATAATAGAAGGCATTTTTCTTTATAATTATCATTTACAATTTCTAACGAACCAAACAACAAAATTGGTCTTAGCTAAAGAAGTAAATAAAGGATTTTTCAGATGACTCCTAAAGGAGAAATATTGAAACTTAAATAATAAAATGAAAAGATTTTGTTTAGAATGCAATGGCTTATTACAATTATGCGGATTTTTATATTTTTCTCTTCAATTTTATGCAGCTATGGCTACGTACGTTTGCATCCGTAACCACCGAAACACATACATCCTTAAATGCATTCTAGGATAACTAGAACTAGAACCAAATAACTCAGTATTACTATTAAGTTATAAAAATCAATCTTAAAAATAAATAAATAAAATTAAGTATGGATTCACAGTTTCAGCATTCAGAATCCATCTAATATAGACATGTCACAGTAATTAAATGACCTTTTTAAGATTTCTTATAACGTTGGTATACAGTTAAATGTGAAAGAGTTGAAACTATTAACAGTCATTCAATTAAATGTGTTCTAGGGACCCAGTTTTAATTCATGGACTCTTCACTCACATGGCTCGGTGGTCTAGGGGTATGATTCTCGCTTAGGGTGCGAGAGGTCCCGGGTTCAAATCCCGGCCGAGCCCGTGTATTTTTTTTTNGTCATGGAAATGTGAACTTAGGGACAGGACGTCCTCTCTCATCTTCATGATAGCCCTGAAGATGGCTTACAATGTAAGCCGAAACGTTGGCAGATAGGTAATCCTTCATTAAAAAAATACATTTTTTTAATTTGTGTTTTTTGGATCTACCTCGACCGAACCCCAACTAAAATCATCTTATAACAAACATATTATATCAATATAATAATTTTACACCTTTAAAATAGAAACAATATTTAAAAATAAATAAACTTACAAATAAATAAACAACGGAACAAATAAATGAACTCAATAGAAACATGTTGTTCACGTAGGCTTCGACGGTAATTATTATAATTATAATTATCTCCAGTCCTTCAATTCTCTTTTCAGCCCTGAAGAAGCCATCACATGATGTGCGAAAGCTCGGCAAATAACACCACACATAATTTGACACGGCCCAACCCGGAAGAAGAAACGGTAAATATTTCAATAGAAACAATTATTTTAAAATTATTAATGATTACCAATAATAATAAAAATAGTCAGTTATTATTAAAAGTATCATAACAACAAATTAAAAAGTCACTTACCTACAGTAACAACGGTACTCCCAGCACACTATGGGTATTGACTCTTCTCAATCCTGTATAGTCTCTGTTAGGTCCTGTCTCTCTCCTTGCTCCAGTTTCGCGACCATCAACTACAAATCCATAGCAATCCCATAAAAGATCTACATCTTCCCTCGATTGTATGACTACTGACTATTGTCTTTATGTCCTTTATGATCGATGTTCTCTCGATCCAGTCCTGACTCATCACTCACGCACGCGATTGTGGGTTTGGGGAGGGGGGAGACTGTCGAATAGTTGAGGATTGTCTCAATTACTCAAGGGAATAATTTTTTTTTTTTTTTGCTGTAGATGACGTATTCTAAATAATAAACCCACTGTCGTGAAATATATTTTTTTTCTTTTTCATCTTATTTTAGACCTATGTAACTGAACCCAAGTTTGTTTCTTGATTTTTAAAAAATCTGTTCTATTAATGTAGGTGGTTGAATGGGATGAAAAGTTCAAATATACATCATCTATTACAATATGGAGTGATTCGCTCAGTTTACACAACTCCTGCGAAATGGATTTTGTTTTATTTCAGCCTTTATGCTCTTAAAAGTGGATTGAATGTTGTCCGTCATTTTACTCTCGAGAATTAAGAGTCTTTAAGCGGATTATGTATGTTAAACAATACGATAAAGAATTATTGGAAAAGTTAATTCTGAAATATTTTAGCAAGAAAAGATAAATTGTATTAAAAAATAAATGCTATGTTTTTCTATCCTTGGGATCCATTCGAGTCTCGCGAAAGTTTAAATCTCGCCCCGGGCAAGCTTTTATCAAAAAATAAAACACTGTCCTGAGCCATGGATGTTTATAATGGGGTGGCAACCTGTTGATAGTCCCTCTCTCCTTGATCCTAAGCGGTTGAAGTGGAGGCTAACACTTGATAAGTAATAAAAATGCACTTTTATCGAGATTCATACATTATTCATATTAATTTATATCTTTATCTTTCTCTAGAATTTGACGTCTTTGATTCTAAGTTCTCAAATGATAAATCTCATAACATGTTTTTGTTTTTTTAATCAAATCATTTTAGAGAATAAAATTAGAAGTTTGGAAAAATTACATAAAGAAAAAAAGATACAAGACTAACACAAATAAATAATAAAGGAAGGAAATAGTTTACTGTGGATGTATAAGTAAAATAAATAAATAACTATGTCTAGTAGGCTAATGTCCGCTACGAAAGAAAATGACAATACAATACCATTTTGGGAAAACATTGATTGGTTAATTATTTAATTCCTAATTGGTTAATGCTTTTCCAACTGACAACTCTGTGACCAAGAACAACTGCCAGGTGTAACCTCCATCAACTTGACAATTGCCAGCGAAAGTTGTATGGATAATGTGATTTACCAATAAGACCCAAAATTTTAAGGGCTCTTTCTGCTTTAGCTATGAGTAATGCTTAAATTTTGAAATCTTTGATGGAAAACTCAATCATGAAAGTAGTCAAGAGGTCATCCCTCATATGCTTTCAGTATGGCGCATTTTTCAATCAAAATCTCCCCATTAATAAAATTAATTTATATTAGTTTAGAGACACGCCATAACTTTAACTAACCAACTATATTTATCTTCTTATATTGTCAGATCAAAGTCGTACATCACCGATTTAATGTCACACTTCCATGGAAATGTCTTTCTAAATCTCCTTGCACTGACTTATGTACGAAGTTTATCACGGAACTTGTACAATCTGAAAGACTGGAGGTAACAAAATTAATAGAAAGATAAAATTAGGACCTTAGAAGGTAAACCAATTGCACATTTTTTATTGTAGGATAGATTGGAATAATTTGCTCTCAATCCCATTTGTAAATTATCGCAACCAGTTCTGCCTCTTGTCTCTAGTTCTAATAATTTATGATGCTAAGTTATCTCCAGTCCTTCAATTCTCAAACCTCCCCTAATTTTAACTTGTTCCATATATTTACAAACTTTATCTACGAATTATTTCTTTGTTCTTGCAATCTTCAATACATCTCACCATGCATAACAGTTAAAATATAAACATTCTTATTTTTTTCTTTAATATCTCCCTTATACTGTGGAAAGAAACAACCATCTGGTTTTTATTAAACAAAAACAAGTAAACGTCTTTTTGTTTCCATATGGTTCCTCTCACATCAAATTCATCTCAATGAAATTCAAGGTTAGGCTGTATTCTATATATTATTTCAGATACTAGTTAAGGTAAAAAAGAAGACATAGATGAGCAAGGAACAAAAATTATGAGCTGAACATAAATTTTGGCAAAGTACAATCCTTACCAACATTATACCATATTATTATTATGAAGTATTATATGCATCTCAGGTGATAAGACTTGAATGCCTTTAGAAATTCTCTGAGATATTTTTCAGTCAATCTAATCAGAGGAGTTAGTTACGCTTCATATGCAGGTAAACATCAATTCTAATATCTCACTATTACAGTTCAGATGAACATCTGCTTGATCCTTCTTAGTTTGTTTTTTTTACTAATCTCAGCCACTCGAAGGTATGGAAGATTCCAGAAAATCTTCATTAGTTTGATCTAGTTCAGACAGACATTAGTCTTGGAAATATATATTTCAAATGGATCATATCAAAATATCAAATCTTTTTCAATGTGCAATCTTGTAGTGGATTTGAGCCCTCAAATTTCATGAGGGAAGTATAATCAGTGAGGAAAAAAGATCATTAGAATTAAGTAAGATTTAAAAAAAAATAAATAAAATAAAAGGAAAGCACATTGATTTTTTTTTTTTTTTTTTAATGATATATTTAAGAATTACAAAGTGCAAAAATATGAGATCATATTATAAAAGTTATATACATGTAAGGACAGTATTATTTAGAACAATGTTAAACATCTTATCAAATCATGAGTTCTACCAATATAAATGAACATTTTGTACAAAGGTTACAAAATACGTACTATCAGTCTTCTTCAATATTCACATATCACAAAGTTATTCAAAATGGAACATTGGCTTCATTAAGTGTTTCTTTAATATAAAACAGTTATATACATGGTTATCTTCTATTAGTAAGACAAATAATTATAATTTATTTTGAATCAAAAGTCTGTTCAATGAACTTGCCTAGTATTAGATTAAAACAACCAAAAATAAATGATAATTTAATGAATAGATTGAATGGGGTACTATAATTCAAACTATTTAACTTATGTTAAAAATACTTTCCAAATCAAAGAGCTAATTTTTAGACTAAATGGTTATCTTTGAGGGGAGTATTATCAGCTGATGGAATCCCTTAAACTGATTTTTATTGAATGAAACAAGGTATAATTTATTACCATATCTTTATCACTTTAATTCTGTAAATTTAGTCAAGAAACCCCTAGCATTAATGTATAGGCTAAGCAGTAAATATTCTTATATATTCTTAGGAAAAAATAAAATTTTATACAAAATTACTATAAAATATCTGTTGTCTTAATTTCTTAAAGAAAATTATTATTCAAAACTTCCTCAAGATTTTATGGTTTATTATTCTCATATTATAATTATGCTAAAATTATTCAAGCTTGCAGAATATTAATCATAATTCCAGAAAAATCAGAAATAAATTTCAAAAAAAAATCTGCATTTATTTCGATAATCTAGAAATTACTTTCTTTTTTTTTTAATGTATCTTTTCTTCTCTTCCCAGAGTGCCAATCTTATAAAATTATTAAAAATTAAAGATATTTAAATCCTAATTTTCAAGGTAAAAGCATAACTTTCCTGACAATTGTTTCAAGTATTTTGAAAATTATGAATTCAAAACTATAGTCTATATTATAAATAACATGAGCTTAGTTGTTATTACAAATGATGTAAATAACTTAATGTTAAAGATGATGTAAAACTTTAGAAAATTTTGAACAAGTATTATATTTTTTTTTTTAAATGTATATAATGCCAATCGTTAAAAGAGCATGCATCCCATGCATGTAATCCTGTAATCCCCTTAGAAGATTATGAGGTCACTAAACTCTCCAGATTCTTTTTTATTCCCAATCCAGCCCAATTAAATCCTGTGCAAAAAGCTTTTATTTAGGAATAACAATATTCCAATTGCTAACAGATGTATAAAATAAATAAGTACTTGAAAATCCTTTAGACTGTAACTCCCCCTCAACACCTCAACACCCTGATTACTCCAATTGGATAAACTAAGAAAAAAAAAAATTTAATGTGAATATGTACAAATGATTTTCTAGGAAAAAGTTAAATAAATAAAATCCCCAAAAGAATAGCTTTCTTATTTTAACGAAAAGGGGCAAACTATACAATTATAAGGGATAAAAACTGTTAAACTACGCTCGGTGATATTTATTTATTTAATAAAGCTGAGCGCTTTCGACACTTAATGTCTTACCTTCAGAGCCAAGGAATCTGTCAGATGGTAGTCTAGATAATTACTTGACTCCCGACTGAAAGATTCCTGGGCTCTGAAGATGAGACATCGAGTCTCGAAAGCGCTCAGCTTTATTAAATAAATAAATATCATCATCACCGAGCGTAGTTTAACAGATTTTTTATCCCTTATAATAGCTTATACTATTTTAATTTATTCAAACTGGGGGAAGCAAGATTGTTTTTCGAAAACTAAATACATGCATTAATTTAATTGAATATGGCCAAACTATAAAAATATTTAAATTTTATTTTAAAAAAATCAAACATCAATCACAATGCAAAATTATACAATAATTACAATTTTATAGGTCTTTAACTATATAGGGGAATTTAAAGCTCTCAAAAATTTTAATTGAATAATTGAAATAAATTATTACATACAAAAAACAATTGAAATAAAAGAAATTTTATGAGAAGACAAAGATAAATTTTATCGTTAAAAGATAAAAATAATACTGATGAATGATCTAAAAATAAATATTTACACTAATAAAACCCTGCATACCAAACATATCTGCTCCATTTTTTTTTTTTTTTTTTTTTGCTTGCCTGTTTAGAGCCCATAAAACAATCTGGAATAGTTTTGAATAAGTACAGGCGAGAATAATTTCCAAGAAGCAGTATGAGAACCTCCGACTGAATATCTCATACTCAAGTGCAGAAATTTTTCACCTTAAATATATCATATAACTTGAAATTTATTTAGTTATTCAGTTATAAAATCACACAGTTTAGGGCAAACCTTAGGTTAAAATTATTCTAATTTCTTTTGAAAAAGTATTAAAATTAAAGTGATCTCTTCAAACCAAGGAACAGATCAGGAAGATCCAGATTCATAATTACAAACATATAATTGCATTAATCATTGAATAAGTATAAATGACATAACAAAAAAACCTATAAAGCAATAAAGATACTATCTTTTAATCGACTTTAATCTTACTAGATCTTTGTTAGTAAATTAGACAGCTAATAGACAGGCTATTAGACAGCTATATATTTAATGAAGCAGTAAAAAATGTCATATTCTTCAAAAAAATTTGTGTAAAATATTCCAATATTAACTTACAAGGGTTTTAAACAAACCCTAAAAATAAAAATAAATCTTTGGTTTGGCTAACTAAGTATAAATAATTTGGCAAACCTTACATAGTTTCAATGCACTTAAATAATAATTACAATCACATATCCATTAAAATATTTGAATCAAATTTTCAAATTAAGGCAAGACCCCTGTCCCACATCTTACCTAAATAAAGTACCTATAATAATAACATAATTTTGAATGACAATGAATGTTTCAATCAATATCATTACTACTAGAATATAAAAATATTTCTAATTCTAAAAAATTAGAACCTGAAATATCAAGGTGTCATGGAAATATCTGGATTCCATCAACAATTTTGTTGAAAATAAAGTAATAGTAATGTAACTGCCAGAAGGCAGAATATCAAGTATGGCAATATTTTATGACCAAATTAATCTTTCAGAGATTATAGTACACAGATATTATTATATTAATGCACAGAAATAGAATATATAAAATCAATCATGTAGATTCTAATAAATACTGGAATACACTTTATGGATTGGGACGATAACTAGGATCATCTTTTAAGTCTTTCATTAATTTAAAGTGAGAAGAATTAGATGATTTTGACCATTTGTAAAATCGAAATGTTGATAAAAAAGAGAAGTCAAAAAATAATCATAATATTTCAATAATTTATCATACTGTACAAATAAATACAAATTAAAATATTTAAAAAGTATTTATATAAAAATTAAG
>KZ806873.1:922899-937831 GCA_000696205.2 Oncopeltus fasciatus
TATATATATAAAATTAAGTAAACCAACAGTTCTAACCAAACTATTTTACTAGTTCATAAATACTAATGGTGAATTATTGTTTTACTGTTTTGTACCAGTTCAAGAATTAATGAGCAGAAGAGCTCCTTAAAAAGTTCTGGAAGTAAAAAGATTGACATATATAGTCTTTAGATTAACTACTGCAAGCATCAGAGTGTTTTAGTGTATCAGACAATTAAACATATGATCCATGCCCTAAGAGATTCAAAAAGAGTCGCTTATCCTCCTAACTATGATTACCATGAAATAAGGTCCTTGTGGGATGCAACTTGAGCAGCAAACTTACTATCTTAAAGGGATGGCCGGGCAGTGATCCATTTTAGAATCCCCTTTCATAAGGTAGTCGAACATTTTAATTTAACTGGTTATAATATTCTATATTCATCAGTTCAGACACGTGCAAACGCAGATAACTGCCTGGTGACCAGAATTTTTAATGAACTCAAAAAATCCTTTATTGTACTAAATAATGAAAATGGGTCTTCAAAGTAACTATAAAGCCAAGCTAAGATTATGCTTGCATAAGTTTTAGTGAATATATTTTAAGGAATTGAATCTTACAGGGATTTGACACAGTTCTTGATTTGACTTCAAATGCAGGGAAAGTTTTACATATCACTTATAACATGTGTGAGCTCTACACACTAGATCAGGAAATAAATCACACGTAATTTAATTAAGTGAATTTAGATAGCATTTGAGTCCTAAACAGGGTTGCCAAGAAGATTTTGACAACCTTTCAAACAACAGGTTTAGGATGTTGGTAATAAATATCAGACAGTAATGAGACAGATGGGGAGAGAGAGAGAGAGAGACAGACAAGTGGAAAAGGGTTGTTTTTTGAAAGGTAGAACCAATGTCCATCTTGACCTTTTTCAGTAAGAAGGGATACTATAAAGACATAAAACTAGTAAAGTACAATAAAGAATTATCTAATAAGTGTTTTGGTTTTTAGCCTATAGCAAAAAATAAATAAATTAATTGCTTTTAATTATGTGAACATGATCCCTTAAAAAGAGAAATTAGCAGTAAATGACCAGAATATAAGGTTAAAATGAAGTACATTATGGTTAAATGACAACATCCAGTTGGTTGAACTAAATTAAAACCAAATAGGATAAAGGAACCATCACGAATTAGGACCTGTATCAGCAGATCAACTAGAATATTGTCAACAATTTTACTGGCTAATATTTTTATCCAAAAACTTTTCCAGTATAACTTTTGAATTATTCCATTAGAATTAAAGATACTCAACGAATATAGTAGTATATACTCCATTAAATACTAAAATATAAAAAGTTTTCAACATCAACAGTCAGGTTCAGTCAGAAGAGAGTTTAAAAAAGCCTTCAATGAATTTAGGGAAAACCTTAGAGTATCCAGCACATATAATCTACACTAGGTTGCTCACTTCCCTGTGAGGTAATTAACCCATCTTTCAATAGTACAGATTTTTGGAATTTTCCTTCGCGAAAATCTGGTAGACCTCCTCCCTTTCAAAAAGTTTGCAGGCAGGAAACAGTAAAAAATATAGTAAAAATGATGGCTTATATAATATTGATGTTATAAAGAGCAGATTCAGTGCCTGATAATTAGGGTTTATCCAGAATCTATCCTTTAATGCCAGCATTACAGCTTACAATGCAAGCCATCTTCAGGACTAATGATAGTGGCATTAAGTATATATACTAGTAGTGTAACATTTATACATAAATCATTATTAGATTTTAAGAATTTCAGAATTAAAATGAGTTATCAATTGTGGCACAAATTCTATAGTAGCTGATACCCAAAGTAATAAATAAATTTAAAAAAACAATCTCACCCGCAATTTCAAGACAAGTAAGGCAAATAGGTGCAAGCCTCTTGTCAATAATGTTATGAGAGTCCATAAATAAGTCTATCAAACGAATTCCTAGATGTACAGTAACACTTGAAAGCTTCAATTTGACTGAAAGAGATCGGATCCAGTCAACCACTTGAGGCCTGTATTTCAACTGCAAGAAAAATATTGATAACCTTGTATCACATAGAAAAATAATAATTATGAAAGAAAGTATTGCTAATAAAATAATTACCTGGGGAGAGCGAAAATATAATTTGGGGGATTTCAGCTCTTTCCTTTTCAGATAACTGTGAGTATAAGTAGAATAAGAAGAAAGACACCAACTGAACAAGCCATGAGATCCTCTTTCCTTCATAATGTCAACCTAAGTTACACAGAAATATATACATTCACAAGTAAGAAAGAGGAATTCACAATTACTTCTCCACGGTGTGGTTCACCCATTGTTTATAGATGGCTTGCTCCTCCACACAAAAAAAAGAAGAGAAAAACGAGAAACAAGCATCATAAACAAAGACATTCATAGTTTAGTTTATATAGCATTAAATCATTATGATAAACAAATTATGCGGATAAAAAAACAAACTTACAAAGAAAATTCTGAACTAAATCATTTCCTAACACACCGGCAGAAACAAACATAACCCAACTGCAACCTTTCGGTCTGTTTAGTATATATTTGACACCGATTTACAAAACGTTTTCTTTTTAAAAATACTTTTAATAAAGTTCAAAAATTCATATTAATAGTATTATAATTACATAAAACCAATTTATTCGTTACTGTCTTTATGTAGCCATTTTTTAATATTAATTGTAAAAGCTTATTTCGATTGTTTATTTTTTTTTCTGTCGTAGTTTATATTTGTTTTATCAATAATTCTATTTCAAATGAAAATGACAAAAAGAAAGCGAAAGAAATGAAATAATAAATATTAGTCATTATTAGTCACTGATGTTATCATCTACACTTTGTCAACTTAAGCTGCCATCAGCCGGCAGGGAAACTCTACTCCTGTCCAAATAAGGAAGGGGTGGACCACTCAAGTTTAACTCTCATAGTATTAGAGTGTTTAATCAATTTTTTTTGTATATAAGCTTACTTATTTATCTTTAAAAAATTGTTCTTCCCCATTCTTACCTTTTGAAAAATGTCTTTTTCCACAAGTAAGTGTTGTTTTGTGCTTCTAGTGTTTGTTTATAACCTCTGACATGAGCCGGTTGGTAAATTAACTTATGTGTTCATTAAGTTCTTATTACTTTTGTATTTTCATCAGCTTAGATTGATAATTGGCTTGTAGTTTATACGCGAACTTTTATATTTGCCCCAGTTATCTTTGACTGTTGTGATACAGTTCAATGAATTTGTTCATGAATAATCCACTTTCTTTTCAGAATATATTTATGCTACTCTTCCAAAAACTCAAAGAGGTACTCCTATTGTTTTGGGCGGAGATCCCAAAGGGAAAAATTTCCTTTATACAAATGGAAACAGTGTAATCATAAGAAATATTGATGTAAGTATTTCTTTTTTTTTTTTTTTTGCTGATTTATATGAGAGTGAAAAGATTATTTATTTTAATTACAGTCATCTTTCTCCATTTTTCTTTCCACTTCTATTTAAGAATGGATATGCTGAAAGTTGCTGTCATTGCCTAAATGAACATTTAATGACTGAAATTTGGTAATAATAATTGCGGATGATTAAATTTTAAAATAGTAGCTGATGGTGTGTTCTAATAAATTGCTATATTGTGTAATCTATCAATTTGTAATATCAACATTTAATTCATTCTACTTTGATTTCTTGAACATTCGATTACTCAATTTGATAGATACTGAGACTTTTGACTCTCCTGTTAGTAAATTGTAATGATTGTCTAATCTTAATGTAGCCAAATTTATTTAAATGTTTTTTTATTTAGTCTTTATACCTATCATAATAGATGTCTTTATATAGTGATGGATATTTGAGACCCACCCACTCTTTAATTACTGTTTATAATTGAAGTTCTTTTGGGCAACAGATAACAGTTTTTCATTTTGTATTAGTTTTTTGTGCCAGTTGATTTTCAAACAATATGCTAAAAATTGTACATCAAAGATAGCTATTTGATAGTATTTAAAATTTCCCATTAAAAGAACAATCTAATAATAACAATAACTTGGGTTTATTACTAGCATAGTTTGAAATAGCCTAACAATGGCATTTGAAGCTTAATGTATAACTAATTGGCTCTTTAGGTTCCCGCACATTTTTCAAAAATCAACATTCTAATGTATTTAGTTTTTCATTTCATCATTTAGTTTTAACTAAATTAAAGATTTTTACTTTAACTGTTATTTTCTGAAAATTTAGTTATGTTCTAAGAATGGCTTTCCCAGCAAGTTTTGTCTCTTATGAATTCAAATGTATTGTCATTTTTGTCATCTGTCAGCTTGTATAGTTTTATATTTATACATGATGTATTCCAGGATTCGTTGGAGTTTTTAATTTTATAAGGAAAGCTATGATTTATTTTATTTTTCTTTATTACTATTCCATTCCTATTCCTATTGCGTCTACAATAAATTTTTATTGTATTTCAATAACAATATACTAAAGCAAAGCTTTAAATACTCTAATTTAATTAATTAATTAACTTATATTCATTTATTTTATTTCCAGAATCCAGCAATTTCTGATATATATACTGAACATTCTTGTGCTGTGAATGTTGCGAAGTATTCTCCTAGTGGTTTTTACATTGCTTCTGGAGGTATACTCATATCACTATGTTTAATTTCTTTTCATTTTAAATGACTAGCTTTTAATAATTTAGCTTAATATTTTATATTTTTTTACCATTGGCTCACTGTTTTTTTAGGGTACAATTTTTAAAATGAATAGAATTATGATTAATGACACATCTTATTTTTTAAGCCTTTTAAATTGGGACTACCTTTTAAAATTTCATGGAAAGATTTGCTACTAGTCGCAACATTTAAAAGGAACTCTGAATACTGTTCCCTAAATACCAACAACCTGATAAATTTAAGAAAGAGTTTGTTTGGTCTTGGTCTTCAGTTATTAGTAAAATAACCAATCTTGAAGATGGCTAATAATGTTGTTTGAATCTTAATATTATAAAGTAAATATTATTTATTTTCAAAGACTTGAAAATTTTAATATTTATTTAATTTATAATGTTAGCATTATAAACCTTCTTCGAGGCTGAAAATGGAATAAAAGCAGGCTCTAACATTATATATTTGATAATTATTAGATATTTTTTGTTGGGGTTCGGTTAAGGTATAGAAGTTGTTTACCTTGACGAAACTCCAACAAAAAAACATCTAATAATAATATCTATGGTCAAAAAACTCCATTTAATTATATATTTGATTTTTTAAGTCAGTCTTACTTGAAAATAAAGTTTTACTGTTATAAAGATATTTTCTAAGCCCATTCATTTCTCTTAATATCTCCTTTTGACTTGATATTTTATGGAAAAGCAATTTAGAACTGCTATCAGAGAAGTAGTCTTGACAAAGACCAGTAGCAACTCTTTTCATAATTTAGACTGTTCCCTGCCTCCAAAACCCTTTAATCTACCAATCTTTTGTTATAATACCATTTAAATTGAGCAACCTTATAGATTTAATTGCATAATATAATGTTCATTTCAGATCATAATATAATCTCATTTCAGATCAGTCAGGCAAAGTTCGAATTTGGGATACTGTAAACAAGGAACACTTATTAAAAAATGAGTTCCAGCCTATTGGAGGCCCAATTAAAGATATATCCTGGTCTCCTGATAATCAACGAATGGTTGTTGTTGGTGAAGGAAGGGAAAGGTGAGGTCTTAAATCAGATATTTTTATTTCTGAGATTGACAATTCATGAAAGCAATTTCCTGTTAATTCATTTAAAGTTTCTAGAAAAAGGAGAGTTTTTCTCTTTTATTGTGTATTAATCTTTCTGAGAAAATGTCCACCTATCACTTAGATCATCACTTAGATTCTTAACAGACTATTTACCTACTTGATAAACCATTTTCCTCTTCCATAAGGAACATGGTGGTAATACAGTTACCTATTGATCAGTGATGTGCTAAAATAAGTAGCTTTTCCTTCATCTCTTCCTAATCTTATTTATTTTTTATGTATATTTATATTGGATGATGATGTCCCTATCTTGGCCGTCTTATTAGTTCTCATTGAGTAATTCATTAAAAACTTGATATGCTACTTAAGCTTTTCAAAAAGTTTAAACTATCATGTATAACTGACAAAGTGCCTCAATGTTGCACAGTACTCTGCATAACAAATTCTAGACGATGACTTACACAAACATAATTCTAGACAAAAGGGCTACATAAACATATGTACTCAAACTCAAAGTAATTAAGTAAAATTAATGATCTCAAGGCTACAGTTTGTCTTTTTGATATAGCCCTAATCTTATATAACCCTGTAAAAACAATAATATACTATAATACTGCTATTTATAGAAAATAATTTAATAAAGCCAAGCCTCAAATATATCTTTATATAGCCCAAAAGTTCATCAAGGTCTCAAGGAGGTAAAGAGCTGTGACAACAGTGACTTTTTAGCTACATACTAGAGTAATTATAATTTATGTATGATACTAAAAAAGTTGCAACATTTGTTTGATGAGTCCATGAATATTAAAAGGATATGGCATGCTAATTCGTGTTTGTTGTTTTTATGATGCCAATCTCTGTTACAACTGCTAGAATAAAAACCTCTTTTTTATGGAACTTACACTTATTGGCCTTAAAAGTTAAGAGAGGCAGTTAAATATTCATAGTTGAAGTATAGGATTCACATATTTCCCTAATTATGTTCGATATTATTTTATAACAAGAACTCATTTACGTTCTGAATTCTCTGGTAAAGTTCTATAATCGCTTACATTGCCAGGCTGTGCTATTGACAGATATTGTGACTTTTCTAGGAACCATCAAAGATCGTGATGCCCACAACAATTTCAGGTAACTCCATTTGTCCTAATCCCATTGTTTAATGTATGCTGCTGATGTTATAGGATCTAGCATAGATTTTGTGGAGTTAATACATGTTCTGGCTATCCTATTAAAAATATTACAAAAATGAGTATGTAAAACATGGTAGGGTCCGGCAAATTAAATAAATATAACTCAGGCTTATACCCGCATTTTCATTGAAATTGCTGATTTTCATTTTATTTTCTCAACTTTATCTGAAGTGGTTTAGAAAAATATCAAATTGAAAATTGTTATTGTCTGTATCACCAAAATTATAGAAAAAAATTGCTGTATAATAAGTTTAAATTTCTCTCTTATATTCAATATTATTCGTAACTCTTTCATAGAAAAACATAATTATTTGTGTTTAACATAATTGGTTAAAAATACCATTTCACTTTTATATTACACAATAACTTGTAACTCTTAAAAATAAAAATAAGATCATAAATATGCGTGTTTAAAGTAGGTTAAAAGATATTTTAGAGCCCAATCAAAATATTTTTTAAAACACAATTTTTTCAAATGAACGTTTTGTTTTTTTAAAATTAAAAGAAAGCTGTCCCTTTAGCTTATATTTTATCCCATCTCTAAGAGTGTTAAAAAATTACAATGCCATGAGAAGAGATAAGAAATAGAACAAATCTCATTGACTTAAGTAACTTCCAAAATCTTCATCATTTTAAAAAAATGGGTAGGCTCTGTTCACAAATCTTCCTCATCTACCTGTTCCTGCTTATCTTTAATGCTTTATTTCCCTTTTTTTTTTTTCTTTTAACTATCCCTTTGAACCTCACTTCCTTGTTTCTTCTCCCACCTCCCCAACCTTTCAGTTCCTCTTTTCTTCATTTTGCATTCCCATGTCTTAGAAATCCATTCTGATCCAGATTTTTCATTTTCAAAACTCCTATCATGTTAGGTAGTTAATAAAATAATATTGAAATGTTATATATATATATATCTAATATTTTGACCGAACACCTCTTCAATTGTATATCTCCATGATTAACAACTTCTCCATCTGATATTTCAGANTATATATATATAATATTTTGACCGAACACCTCTTCAATTGTATATCTCCATGATTAACAACTTCTCCATCTGATATTTCAGACTGTAATTCAAGTTGTGTGACTCCACACTTTGTAGCCTGCCTTATAAAGTCTCCCCTTATCCCTATTGCCATTTCCAGTTTATTAGATAAATTAAATCATATCCAATTATTTATTTTATAACTATTCTCTTAAGAAATAGGACAGAGACAACTGTAGTGTCCAAAAATCATCCTTATAAGCACCAGTTTTCATAACTATTATCTGCCTCTGCATAACAAGAAGCAAAGATTTTATTCCTAAAAATATAAAGTAACATTTTCTTTACTTCTTTATATGTTCCAGATTTGGTCATGTCTTCATGTCTGAGACTGGTACTTCAGTAGGTGAAATTGCTGGCCAATCGAAGCCCATCAATTCCTGTGATTTCAGACCTGCCCGCCCTTTTAGAATCATTACTGGCTCTGAAGACAACACCATTGGGGTTTTTGAAGGGCCCCCTTTTAAATTTAAGATGACCAAGCAGGTTAGTTCAGTTTTAAATAATTTGTTTTCAACATAAAATATGGTACCTTTTTCTTATTTTGATGTTATAGATTTGAAGACATGCAGAATCATGAAATCAATACTTCACATATTTATATAATGAATAAATATGCCCAATTACAAATAAATAAATATTATATATATGCGTTTGATATTGTTTCAGTGCGAACTTAANATATATAAAATAGAAATTAGCATAATTGTTTTTAATAAACTTTATGTGCAACCCATTAATATATCACTCCTATCACTTCTAGTAAAATTCCTGATTTTTAAGGATGAGATCTTAAATCTTGAAAGAAAAATCCTATTCTAAAAATTGTAATCTTTATTTTTCGGTAGAGGAGGTTCATTCTCTGACATTCAGTCCAGAAAGTTTGCCAGTGTTAGATTAATTTTTCATAGAAGAAATAGTATTTTATGAAATTGATTTTTTGTAGATTATTTTACAATAATTTGTGAGCCCGAAACTTATATATATTATTTTTTATTTAGAATGAATTCTTATATTTTAGGAGCATAGTAGATTTGTTCAGGCTGTACGCTATTCTCCCACTGGAAATCTGTTTGCTTCAGCAGGTTTTGACGGGAAGGTATTTCTGTATGATGGAAATTCAGCTGATCTTATTGGAGAATTTGGAAGTCCTGCCCATAAGGGTGGAGTTTATGCGGTGATTATTACTATTTAATTATTTTTTTATAACTAATAATATTATTTTTTTATAACTTAATGAAGTAATTTCATTAATATTTTGCATTGATATTGTAGCTTGCTTGGAAAGGTGATGGAAGTCAGTTGCTAACAGCCTCAGGGGACAAAACATGCCGACTTTGGGATGTTGAGACTCGAAATGTAGTAAGTGAGTTTGTGATGGGAACCCAGGTCGAGGACCAACAGGTCTCATGTCTTTGGCAAGGAGATCATCTTTTAACTGTCTCCCTTTCTGGCTTCATCACTTATTTGGATATCAATAATCCTGACAAACCCATACGGATTATTAAGGTAACATTAAATGTTTTATTCTCTTAAGAAATGTTATTTAATTTTGCAATATTAATTAACCTATTAGATTTAATAGACTTTTATTCAGTGACAGCTTAAACTAAGTAAATTTACATCCCCCATTTTCTTAGGGACACAACAAACCTATTACTGTTCTATCCCTCAGCCCTGACAGAGAAAGGATATTCACTGGGTCTCATGATGGCTTTATCACTGCCTGGAATTCTGAAACAGGTGAAGTTTTCAAATTTTTTTCTTGATATCAAATTACGATAAATTGCTATAACTTTTATTAAACCATGGTTTTATCAGTTTTCACATGAGGAAATCAAGTTATTCCCATTACTTAACTTTTGAAACATGTCAGCTGATCTTCACTGATTTAACATTAGAGAAACTAAAAATATGTTCCATTATTGCTCAATCACATCATTTAACAATGTTTCGTCCCTCTTGAACCTAAACTTCAACAATTTATTTTTTTAATATAAAATTATACCATAAAATTGGCAATTATAAAACAAAAGTAAAATCAACAATAAAACCTCCTAATTACCTATGTGATTGAAATATAGTTAGGATACCTAGTCCAATAATCAAAATAAGTAAATAAGTAATTAATATAGCCTCTAGAATTAAGTAAATTTTTCAAAATGTTTGATTACTAATAAAATCGCTAAACAATTTTCTCTCCTTTATATCATTAATTAAAACATTCCAAAGGTTATTTAGGATATACATCACTGGAAGCTAAAGTACATTAACAGATGATCCTGCAGATTTTAAGTGCAAGCATTGCATCCAACACTAACAAATAAACATCTTTCCACAATTGTTGATTGAATTTTTTCCAGAATTCTCCATTATTTGAATTAAGGCATTTTATATGTTTTAAAATTTATGGATTTTTCAATATACCTATTTACATTCATTGCTTAAAGTAATTTTTTTATTTATTGTTATCCTTTTTATGTAGGATATAATCCCCATCAAAATAAAATTTATGCTTGTGCATCCAAAGAATCTGGCCTTGTAGAATATTGGCAATATTCCACCAGGCCTGATGTTGAACCATTGAAATTATTTTATACAATCATTTTTGTCGACAACGATCAATTTTGTCCTTCAAATGCTGTATTTTTTTCCTTTTGTAAGTTTCAGTGCACCTTAGTCAATTTATTTTGCACACAAGTCCTGCTTAAAGATTCCATTGTATTTCATCTTTTAAATTTATGTAGTTTTTTTCATCATAGGTTTGGAGGCCAGGCTAACATCTTCTGGCCCTCATCACCTAGTTTTGTTTTATTCTTTCTAGTTAATTATAATTTTTGGTACAGTATTTTACAATTAGGCTTCTTAGATAAAAGTTATCAAGAAGTTAAGTTGTCATACAACATCTTTAAATGAAATGATTGTATTTAAAAAAAAATGGTTTGTAGTTTAAACCATATTGTTCCCTTTGTTAAAGGCCTCAAAAAATTAAGGATATGAACAAAGTTATATTATTAGTACCATTACTTTTTTTTTTACAGTATTGAAACATTTTAACAAAACTTTAGGGATGAAAGAGATATATTCTTTCCTGTTCAAATAATTTTTTTATTAGCGACCAGTTTCGGTGTTAATACACCATCTTAAGGCTTTAGGAACATAATTATATCAAACAAATTAGGATCAACAACAAATAATTCTATAAAACTATTAATTAAAATCAAATTAAATTCAATAAATAATTTTTTTTAATCAAACAAATTTAATCTTATAAATAAATAAATANAAATGCAATAAAATAAATAAATTATGTCAATAGATATTGACCAGGCTCACCTACGGAGTGTCGTAAAATACAGTTCTCTCCTCAGTATCCCAACAAGTCTATTAATTTGATAGAGTCCCTGGACTTAGTACCTCCCTTTCCTCACTCATGATTTAGGGATTATAATATTTCAGAATATACAAGAAATAAATATACCAAAATAAAGTTTTTAGGCTTAAAAATATATTTATATAAGATAATTCGTTTTTGTATGATAGGAGAAAATGACAGGATAAAGGGTGCTGGTCATGGCAACCAAATAAATGGAATGAAGGCAGAGGGAGACAGAATGTACACTTGCGGAATTGATGACACTGTGAAGGAAATTGACCTTGTTGCTAACCAATATTCAGGACTTGAGATTCAGTGTGGCAACCAACCACGAGGAATGGATGTCAAGGATGGTATTGTCATTGCAGCCACTATCAAGGAGGTGTGTTTTAAATTACTGAAACTTGAAAGATTTTATTTCCTTGTATTTTCCTAAAGTGATTTGTTGTTTAAATTGTTGATGAAAGAATATAAATTATTTTTCTTTGATCTGCAATTTAAAATTTTTATTTCTTCTAGCTTTTTCCACTAAACATTATAAGTTTAAAAATAAGTTTTGGGCCAAATTTTAAACGCCAATACTGACAGGCCACTAGTCAAGAGTCAAATGGAGCAAACTGTCCATGTACATTCAAACAAGAACATACATTCGACAAATAACTATAGGACTAAACTAACAAAAGTATGTCAACTAAATTAGCCAGTGATATTCGAATATATATAGAAAAACTTATTAATATAATTCATGAATTTTCTTTAAAAAATCTTACAATGGACATAAGATGTATTTAAAATAATTTATTAGCTGTACAAAATAATAATTGGTCCGATCAAGTGTCTAGTTTGAAAAAAATTTTCCTTTTTTATTTATTGTGAACAATAAAATATTCTTATTACCATTTATTAGAAATTATATTTCAATTTAAACAAAGGATTGCATAATTATTAATTAAAATAAATGAAAAATTATTCATTAAAATAAATTCTTTCCATGCAATCATGGTAATAGTTTATGAGTGAGAATTTTCTATTTTTCTATGTTTGAAAAGTTTTACTTAATTTTCATAAAAATGTGAATATTATTACTGAATATACAGCAAATTTTCCGAGTTATTCACATTGATTCGATGAAACCATTTTTAAAGTGTCTTAGATTCTTTACTGATCCTACATAGGATAAGCCAAAAATAATGGTCCACTCAAAATTTTACACATATTCTTCTTTAATTAAAAACAATTTTTTAAAAAATAATTAAGTAAGAAAGAACTACTGAATTTATAAAATGAAACAATTACAAAATTAAAGAATACAATAATCTAATGATTGAAAATATAATTGCCCAAAAAAATGTATTGAAAAATAATTGAGCAAAAAAACTATAAACAGGATTGATTATTGAGGTGGATTCTCGATAAAACCTAAGAATAGCTTATGATAACAGTGGGGAACAATTTGTAACACAATTTCTGTTGAGTTAGATTTTTTTAAAAGTTAGATTTCTGTTTAGTTGGAGCTGTTTCTATAGAATTAGGCATGCTGGTTTCAAAACTGTTTTTAGTTTTCTTCTCTCACGCCATGTTCGGTTTCCATGTGGGTGGGGTGCATGCTGGTCTAGACCTGCCTGTTTAGTTACGTCTGTTATACAGTGGTGAAACATTGTGTATCAGTAAGCAGTATTTAGTATTTCATTAGGGACGTCTACAGAACTACATAGTGTGTTTGAACTGAAACGTTTCCTTATGGCTGCCTCTGCTCCTACACGTCAAAAGTGGGAAAACAGCCCCAATTCGTTTTGTTATATATGTGGCAGTTTTACCATTCCCAGTCAAAGGACAATCATCAGTACATTTGTCAGACAAGCATATTTTAAAGTGAAACTTGGTGAGCAAGATAAAGCATGGGCACCTCATAAAGTGTGTTAACAGTGTGTTGAGGGTTTACGGATGTGGTCCAAGGGAACAAGTGCTAAGCTTCTATTTGGTATACCTATTATTTGGCGTGAGCCCGAAGATCATTCAAGTGATTGTTACTTCTGTAAAGTGAAAACATCGGGATATAACAAGAAAAACAAATGTAAAATAGAGTATCCTAGTTTACCTATACGCCCATTACCACATTCAGCCGAAGTCCCTGTGCCAGTTTTCAATGAATTTCCCTTTTTGGAATAAGGGGAATATGGATATGGTGCAGATGAAAGCGACTCATTGTTTAAAAAACATTGTTAAAGACTTTCTTGGAAATACACGAGCTTTGAACTACTCTGAACTTGTCCAGCAACTCTTGGAAAGCTTCCAAAAGCTAGATTGCAACATGAGCATTAAATTGCATTTTTTACACAGCCTCCTTGCTAATTTCCTGGACAATCTTGGTGCAGTGAGTGATGAGCAGGGTGAGCATTTCCATCAAGATTTGAGGGTCATGGAAGCAAGGTATCAAGGTAGATGCGACGTGCTTATGATGGCTGATTATTGTTGGTGCTTCAAGTGCGAATGTACTCAAACTAAACTCCAGAAAAAGCTACAAACGCATATTTTTATCTTAATTTTTAAGTACTGTTCATTAATTAAACAATTTTATATGTACAAACTCGATTTAACTTACATTAAATGTTTTGTAAACTGTATATGTGGTACGTTTTTACATTATGTTCTTTTAAATGCACGATTTTTATGATTTCTGAGGATATCCTGTAGTTTAAAAAGTTGATGTTATAGACAAAATCTGAGGTTATTCTCATATTCATATGCCAAGAGAAAAAACAGTGTCAGATCTAACTCAACAAAAAATATGTTCCCCAGCGTAATTTATATAGACAAAAATATAATAAAGAAGAAAAACTTATATANATTACAAAAA
Source organism: Oncopeltus fasciatus (assembly GCA_000696205.2). Lineage (NCBI taxonomy): Eukaryota > Metazoa > Arthropoda > Insecta > Hemiptera > Lygaeidae > Oncopeltus > Oncopeltus fasciatus. The sequence continues at coordinate 937,129 of KZ806873.1, forward strand.
TAAAAATGCTTATAATTGTTTTAGTTTAGATTCTTGTACTTTTTCATTTTTCATAATAAATATTATTTATTAATTGGGGTATTATTTATATATAAAAAATTTCAAAACAATAAAATGAACTGTTTTAAATTTCATTTGTTAAAACAGCTTGTGAATATCTGTGTAATTAATTTATTATTATTAGTACCTCAATTTAAAAATAAAGTAGCCAAATTCTGTTTTAGGAAGAAAAAATTGTTAGTTACTTTTAAATTATCAACAAAAAATAATAGAACTTGTAGGCATAAAATATTATTTTCTAAAATTTAAATATTTTACAAAAGGTGTTAAATGAGTTGAATCATTTGCTTCTGTGTATGTTAATTTTTAATGAAACATGGAAAATACTCATGTTATCAACTGTGTCATATATTCCTGATGAATGAAGCCATATGACTGACACTAATGTTGCCTTAGATTTTACTGGAGATCAACGAAAGTGCCTACCTTTCACCTAAAGCCAACCAGCATTCTTCTGAGGACCCTGTAGCACAACAGGATCCTCAAAAAAATGTAGGGCTCTGAGCATGAACTAGCTCTGGACCATCTCCAACATCTAGTGCACTATGTTGCAGCTATATATTTTTATGTGTTTGTATATTGATTGTTGACGGTAGGACTGAGAAATTAATTAAAATTATTATATTATAATAATTATAATTAA
>KZ806873.1:938070-961306 GCA_000696205.2 Oncopeltus fasciatus
TTTAGGGATCCTAAGTAATTCTTGGCATAAGAGAAAACTTTCAGTGTTTCCCGTGTTTAAGCTTATATTAAAATATTAAAAAATATATATGTATGTATATGTAGAAAATGAAGCACTCGTGGCTATGATGTATAGTAATCAAGAACCGATGGGATATAGAGTACAGTGAACACACCAAAAGAAAAAAAAAATCACAAATAGTAAAATTTTCGGGGATCTCTCACCCTTCTTCAGTGAGGAGTGAAGGGAGTCTCCCTCTACCAGTCTGGTAATGCGGAAAGGACTTAAAGGAAAGGGAAGGCGATTGGGTTTTTCTTAATCCTTAATCCTCCTATTGTTGGCAATTAATGCCAGGTCTTATAGTGAGAATGTGGATATAAGCGCACTCTCTTGTGTTCAGTTGCAAATCTGAAGCCATGTCAGGAAGTTGTTCAAACACTTGAACTTGGAAAACATTATTAAAGCTCATTAAATGACTCTGAGCATGCCTTGCTATGGGAAAAGTGGACTGTGGTTCTGAATAGGATGCTCTGTGGTTATTAATTCTGAGATTTAGGGGCATAGTACATTTTCCCAGGTAATAAAGCAGGACAAAATTGCATTGAAAAAGGTATACACAATTTTTGGATGTGCATGTTAATGAGAATTGAATATTATATGTTAAGTGGGTGTTGACACTGGAGAACGTTTTGCCAGGTTTTATTATTGGACAGGATAAGCATCTGCTTTTATAACAAGGCCAAGTACCTTGTTTTGGTAAATTTTTTAGGGTTTTGACAGACAATTTTTTAAAAATATTTCTTATAATTCTCTAGCACCGAGGTGTTACGGCCTTCCCAAAATCCACAAACAGATAATCCCCTCCGCCCCATTGTCTCCAATATTAACTCTCCGGCATCTAAGCTCAGTAAATTTCTTCTTCCATCCTTACAGATTCTTAGCTGACAAAACCATTATGACATAAAAAACTCATTTGATCTGAAAACACAGCTGGAATCTTTAATTATATCTAAAGGATACATTCTTTGCTCCTTAGTTGCCGAATCCCTCTTCACTAATATACCTATAGACAAAGCCCTTCAAATTATTGATAAACATTGGAATACAATCCGAGACCATATTACACTATCCCGGTCGACATACCTTGAGTCCCTTTCCCTTTGCTGTACGTCTGACTATCTCCTTTACCAAGGTAAATACTACAACCAGATTAACGGTCTGGCTATGTGAAATAACCTTGCTCCCGACATTTCAAACATCACCCTTAACGACCTCCTAGACTCTATTTTCCCCCCTTTCACAACAAAATTTTCTTCCTTAAAAAATATGTTGACCTCTTCCTCATTCTCAATCCAGAAAAAATCCCCTAGATCCTTACTGCATTTAACTCATACCACCCTCCTCTAAAATTTACCACTTATCTTATCTTATTATCCATAACACCAATGGCTCTATCTCCACTGACTGGTATGCCAAGCACACGTACTCAGGTCGTCTCCTCCACTTCAACTCATCTCACCCTCATCATCAAAAAATTAATGTGGCCAAAAACCTCATCTTCTGATCACTCACACTCTCTGACAAGATATTCCACAGCAAAAATATTAAACGTGTAACTGACATCCTCCTTTCCAATTTGACTTCGAGAGATAACCATTCTTTCCACTGAACCCTATGAACACAAAAGCCTTTTATCTGAAACCGTTCACATTAACTTACAACACTATCCAGTTAAAGACAGAACAGACATAGAACAAATTTCTTTAACTTATTCAAACATTTTCAACATTCTAAAAACCATACTTTTTTATAAATATATTTTAGCCATACTTCTCAATAAACCTGTCAAACATTTTTCCCAGTTCCAAAGTTACTTATTCCCAATAATACCCTTCCTTTTTTCCTTTGTCCTTTTTATTGCCCCCTTTTGAAACAGGCCGCTCGCCCTTTGTACCTTCCGCCTCTTACCTGCCCCCCCCCCACTTTTCCACCACCCACGGTGTCTGTCTGAAAAATTATATTTCCCAGTCATGGAAATGTGAACTTAGGGAGAGGACATCCTCTCTTGTCTTCATGATAGGCAGGTGTGATTAATTACTGTGTTAATTTATTCTAATTATTTTTTAATAGGTTGTTGTGTTGTCTATCTGCATGTTTTTAAACTCTCTTACATAGCTTTTTACATTCAGACTTTTGATATCACATTACATTATGGTAATTCTATATTATAATATTGTTATTATTATTGTATTCTCATGACATTGTATGAGTATACATACAAAGTATATTGTATTTCTACAGCCTTGAAGATGGCTTACAATGTAAGCCGAAACATTGGCAGATAATCTTTTTTTTTTTAAATACCCTTTTTTTAAATTTGTATTTTTTTGGATCTACCTCGACCGAACCCCAACTAAAATCATCTAATAATAATATCTACTGTAAAAAAAACTCCATTTGAAGTTGAACAGTTTTTTTCTGTTTTGTATATCTTGGAGGGTGGGGCTTTCCTTTACTAAATGCCAGGTTTTTGAGGTAGTTGGGAGCTGGGAGGTAGATTGTTCTGAATAATAGGGAGGGCTTCGTGTATTTTGGTCTTGATACCTCCTACCTCGGGGAAATAACCAGTAACCAGGTTAGGAGTTTGTGCATTAGAAGATTTAGGTTTAGGATAGAAGGTTCAGTTTTGTAGGAAGGAATTTTTTTAATGAGGAGTTAAAGGATAATCCTTTTGAATAAAAGATTCTTTTAGGGATCCTAAGTAATTCTCTAATGTTTCTTGAGAATTACAGATACGGTGGCCCTGAGAGGAGAGAGAGTAAGATAAGAACCTCTTAGTGTAGAGGGTGGCTGGAATAATGTAAATACTGCTGTCTATTAGTGGGCTTAATGTGAACACCAGTGACAAAGTGGTTGTCTACTAGTTTTATATAAAAATCCAGCTTAAAGTGCCTTCATCTTTAGATATATTCCATGAACTTTATGGAAAACGCCTTATTCAGTTCATCTAGTAATGGGGATAGGGATTCCTGTCTGTGGGTCCAAATCATAAAAGTATCATCCAGAAGTAAGTAATGGATCCTATTTTCTTGAATTAGAAACAGTTGGCTTTAGGATGGTACCATTTTGTTTCACAAAAATAATATTTTTTAAAAATGATAAAGAAATTTGGGATGGAAAATGCCAATACAGTATCCACACCATTAGATAAAGGTATGATTCAGGATGAGACACCTATTGAAGAATTGGATAACTACGTTCCTTAACGTGAAGCAATCAGTAGTTTATATAACTAGACGTCTGAGGTTGGTTCGTCAAATATAGTCAGAGGTCTTAGGTTGGTTCGTCAAATATAGCCAGAGGTCTGAGGTTGGTTCGTCAAATATAGCCAGAGGTCTGAGAGAGCTCACCTCGACCATCTTAGAGCCTGAGAATGAGGCATTAGCCTTGAAAGTGCTCTGCATTGAAAAAATATATGTATGAACTGTGGAGGTTACTGACCAATTCTCAATTATTCATCCACCTTTGCTTGAGAAACTCCACCAATCTGCTATTATATATAAAGGAAAATTAGTAGTTTGTTCTAATTAGGAGATTTGGCCTTTGCAGCCAACACATTATCACAGCATTTGTCTAGACCTCCTAGGAAGCTATTGGCTCATGATCAAAAGAATTTTTAGATATCTTAAGGAAACCTATGAACTCTCATACCTTATATTCTCCGTCTTCATTGGTTTCTGTACACCATCTCCCGTTGGCGAGCGCTTTCGGACATTGTCCGTGACAGTGAACGTATGTATTCGGCCAGAAGATGGACAATGTCCGAAAGCGCTCGCCAATGGGAGATGGTGTACAGAAACCAATGAAGACGGAGAATATAAGGTATGAGAGTTCTATATTCATTGGTGGTAGAAATAATAATAACCCTTTAGATTATTTACCTGAAACCTATGACTTCGGAATCCTGTATCATCCTGATAATAACTACTAAATTGAAGCCTATTCTGATGCTGAATCAAGGTTGTTGACTCGAGGAAATCAACCTCAGGAATGATTGTAAAATTCTGTGAAGGCGCCCTCAAATGGGGAAGCAACAAGCGACAGAGCATAGCTGTATCCACCACCAAAGGGGAATTCATTTCTGTGAATGAAGCATGTAAGGACTTGTTACGACTTATATGATCGTACTTTTTTTGTGTGTGTTTGTGCATATACGAAAATGTTATTTCATAAATTTTATTAAATCAGATAACTAATCAGCACCTATTATGTTGTACAAACTTTGTAAGAACAAAGATGTCAATATTATAAATTTTGGCTTACCTCATTTGATTTAAACAAAAAAAAAAAACCATTTAAATTACGTTTTTACTTGTTGTTACAAACTCTTATTTCTTTCTTAATGTATGACCTACCTTACTCATTCAAATATTTTTTATTTTTCAGGTATTAGTTATCCAAGATAATCGAAAAGTGTCAAGTATTAATGCTGGTTATGAACCATCATGTGTTTCATTTTGTCCAACAGAACCCTACGTGGCAGTTGGTGGTGCTGGTGACAACAAGGTAAAGTTTCTTATTTCTTTCATAAATTCCTGTTATAATACCATTACCTTAATTTGTTAAGGTATTCATTGAATATTATTCCATTCTGGAGTACCCGTTACAATAATGAATTTTGTTAATTTGGTTTTACGTTTTTTATTGCTGTTTTTAAGTGTTTTCTGATACAATTTTTTTCAGATTTTTGTTATAGAGTCTTTAAATGTGTTTCCCCCTTTACATTATTTGCTATGCTGATGTTGAGTCCAATCCTCATTGAAAAAAATTCTAACCTCTGTTATTTGTCCCTATTAAAATATACATTTAACCATAGAAATGTATACAGGTCATGGGAAAAGGGAAGCAAGGCACAAATTCACATTAAAAAATCGCTAAAACTATGTATTGTTACGTATAAAAAAAGTTCAAAACACGAACCAAGATAACATATATTATATGATATTATATTATATAACATATCAGGTTTTCTAAACAAAAAAATAAAGAGATGAATTGCAGAAGAAAAAAATCTTTATTCAGGGTCTTTAAAATAATAATAAAAATTATTAATTATAAAGAGCCAATTCTGGTTAATATACATTCATATCCACTTATTACAATAATATTTTTAAATAATAATTGTATAAATTGATGAGATGTTATAACTCATACTATGAAAACAAAAAGAAAAATGTTAAAAATTGATAAATAAATTATCTAAGAGAAATTTATGAAAAATAATTTTAGTGAGCCACTAAAAAAGATACTCATTGGCATTTATTTTTACAGTGAAAGTACATTTTTATATTGAAACATATTGCAAGATCATGACCATTGAGTTTCTGACGTTGGAAAAAGAAGGATTTATGTATGGGAAGGAAAGGAACATGTTAGATGTAGGGGTGAGGTCAGATAATAGGAGAGGTATTAGACATAAAAGTTTGGAACTTACATCCTTTTTATTTTATGAGTGTTTATCTTAGAGCTGTACTTTCTCGAACAAAGACTCATTTATAGTATTCAATAAGTGGTGTTATTAAATGCCATAAATGACACACGCATGTGTATGTTAAGGGCACATTTTAAGAGATATATGGATAACATAAAAAAAAATTCCTGTAATTTATTTTTATTGCCTGGCTAAAGTTTTACTGAGTTTATCTGTGTAAGCATTTTTTTTTTAACTTGTTTACCCCTATGCATAAGCTAAAATAATTTAATCTTTAACATATTTTTTTTTTCCCTTGTTTCTAAAAGTTTAAGTTTATAAAATCATGTACAATTTTTATCGCTACAATCTTAATATTGATTATTTGTTTAGGTTCATGTCTACACTCTTTCGGGAACAAGCCTGAATGAAAAATGTACTTGTGAACACTTGGGTCCAGTTACTGATTGTGCTTTTTCTCCTTCTGGTGCCTACTTGGTTGCCTGTGATGCAAACAGAAAAGTAATCCTCTATACTGTCCCAGAGTTTCAGGTATAGCTCATTTTCTTAGTTTTTCTCTTCTTTTAATTGAATAAAATGCTTAATAACTTGGAAGACTCCTTCATATTTATTTAAATGAGTTAAATAAATATTTCTTAATCATGGGGTAAAATAAAATAACTGGTACATTCATTAAATTCTTCAAAACCAATCGGCCGTTCCTTCATATGTGGGGGTGACTATAATGTGATAGGGCTCTAGAATGACTAACTCTCATGATCATTCACTTTACTCTTCTATCTGTTCCAGCAACCTCATTCCCCTATCTCCCAACTGATGAATGTCGAACACATGATTTAATAGATTTCTTCCTCCACAAAAACCTAGGTCCTATCATAAGTTTCCTCATTAAATGAACCACAGTCCTATAATCCTAAACCTTCCCCTCACATCTATTTCGAAGGGTTTCCCTGAAACTCTAATAAACGAACCCATAAATCAGAATCTTCAATCTCACCACTAACGACCTGACTAAATCCCTCAAAACTCCCGAAGAGCCTTTCACTCATTTATGTTTGCTTTGCAGCAGTCAGTTTGGAAGGATTTATCTATGTTCACGTAGGCTTCGACGGTCGTCAGATGTATTTACTGTTTCTTCTTCTGGGTTGGATCATGTCAAATTGACAAGATCCAGAGGAAGAGAAATGGGCAGCACAACAAGAAAGAGCGAGAAGCAGAAGAATTCCGAGAACAAGTGACCATCCCCTATGTCAAAGGGACAACAGAGAAGATCGCCCGAATACTCAAAAATCACAAGATAACAACGTTCAGCACGGACAGAAAAATAACAGACATCCTTCCGAAACCTAAGGATAAACTTGGACTTTGGACTCCAGGAATTCACAAGATTCCCTGCTCTTGCGGAACTTCTTACATCGGTGAAACTGGAAGGACGATAGACACACGCCTCAAAGAACACATCGCAGACATCAAACACGGACGCTCGGAGAAGTCAGCTCTAGTAGAACACTTCGCCAACACCAGCCACCACATCAAATTCGAAGACGCTTCAATACTGGTGTGGGAAAGCAACTACTATCGACGAACCATCAGAGAAGCCATCCAAATAACCAATAATCCAAAAAATATCAACAGGGAAGACGGATACAGACTCAGCAAGAACTGGTAACCAGTGCTAATCGACAAGAGGATCCAACCAATCAGTGACCAGCTACCTGTGACTACTCCTGAGACCAGCCGTCAGAACATAGGATCAACCAATGGAAAGGCAGGCTACGCCCAAGGACCGGACCGCGCCGGGATTATATACCACTTGGTGTATAAAACATGGTATTTATATACCACCTGGATTTAAAAAAACAGCTCTCATTCTCTACTCAGCCCTGAAGAAGCCATCACATGATGTACGAAAGCTCGGCAACTATCAACAATTTGACACGGTCCAACCCGGAAGAAGAAACGGTAAAGATTCATCTAGCTATCCAACTGAATCTCCAAATCACTTAACCCACTCCCTTATTGCATCCTAAATCTCCTATCCCAAAAAAGTCTAGGCTGGTCCTTATGGCGAAATACCAACATCCCTCTGATCATAAATTCTCCTATCTTAAAAAAAAAAAAATATTTCTCCATAGCAGTAAAACCTTTAATTCCTACCTTTCCTCCCACACATCATTCGAAAAATGGATGCCACTAAAAAAACCATATTTGTTCTACACCTCTTCGTCCTAGTGATGCTTCAGGAACATTTTCAGACAAAGAAAAACTTTTTGTTTTTCATCTCCAAAATCCCTTAACACCTTATTCACATCCAGACAACCTATCCCGTTTGTCAGACATTGACAAATTCCTTGAATGCCCTCTTCCTCTATCTTAACAACTCAATTCTGTCAACCCTTCTGAAGACATATCCCATCTGCCCAAGAAGAAAGCACACAGTTATGATCACTTCATATCACATGTTAATTCTGTCTTGTATATTTTCCATTGCTTTGAAAATTTTATTTTCTAATCCTCTTCCCCAAACCAAATAAATCAGTAAATCCCTCCTCTTACTGTCATAAGCCTGTTCCCTATCCCATCAAAAGTATTCTAAAACAAATGTTTCTTCCGAAAAGAACACCTAATCTACATAGCCTCTTGGTGTAAAAAGTGGCCTACAAAAATAAATGGAAGTAAAATTCACTTGAATTCCTGTCAAATTCACTCTCCACAACAAGCCTCTGCTTAATGTCATTAATCTAAATTCCTGTCCCCAATCTAACTCAGTAAGATACCTCGGTTTCTACTTGGACTCAAGACTTGCATGGAAAGAACGCACGAGGCAAAAAAGACAAGACCTAAAACAGGCACTATGGACCATTACTACTTTTTGGAACATTGAAATTATCAGGTGTAGAACTTAGGGGCACCTCTAAACCTTTTCTCATCAAATTTATCCAGTCCTTCTAGTCCAAAGCCCTTAGAACTATTGCAAATGCTCCCTTCTATGTTTCCGACTCTTATCCTTCCAAATCAACCTCGAGGATAACTTAATTCTGCCCTCATTTCCCCAAATTCCATTCCCGGCTTATAAATTTGTCCCGTGATATTCTACTAATAAACTAATTTTATTAAATAAGTGTGTGTGTGTGTGTGTTTTTTTTTTTATCTATTATTATCATTGTTATGTTTATATTATTATCATTTTTAAGTTTTAGTGGAGTTGGGGCACTGGCCATTCTCTCCTCTATGTTTTTGAAATCACAGCCAATTGACAAAATTGTGAACAATTTACAGAATGTGATTAATAATTTTAAAAAAAGGAAGTTTCTTCATGGTCTTTTCTTTTCCATAAAATAAACTCTCGTAATATTTTATTTATTTGAGTGTTTCCAACAAATCTTGTATCATAAACATAAAATTTTTATGTTTCATAAGTTATCAGCTTTCTACATTGATAATTTATGAGTTGTTCTTAACAAGACATTCTCTCTAGTCCTGAATATCTCTTTTCAATTGTTAAAATGATTAATCTCTCGAACAATCCATAAATGTTTTTCTAATTTTTTTTAAACATCAAAGTAATATTTTTTGACTTCAATATATTTCAGATATTTATTTCATGGACTGTTGATTCAAATTTTCCTTTTACACCATAGCATATTATTTCAGTATGAATGAAATTATTTTTAAAATAAATTAATATATGCGATTTACTACCTTAAGTGATACATTGATCAGATTTCTTCCTGTGCTTTAAAATTTTTATTTTCTGGCCTCAATTTGTTATTTTCTATTTGTACATAAATATTCAATTTTTTTTTGTTTATTGCTGCCTCTTGGGATTAGAAAGTAAGTTTGTATGCATTTTTTTAGTTTTTACAAACATTTTTCCCAGTTCCAAAGTTACTTATTCCCAATAATACCCTTCCTTTTTTCCTTTGTCCTTTTTATTGCCCCCTTTTGAAACAGGCCGCTCGCCCTTTGTACCTTCCGCCTCTTACCTGCCCCCCCCCCCACTTTTCCACCACCCACGGTGTCTGTCTGAAAAATTATATTTCCCAGTCATGGAAATGTGAACTTAGGGAGAGGACATCCTCTCTTGTCTTCATGATAGGCAGGTGTGATTAATTACTGTGTTAATTTATTCTAATTATTTTTTAATAGGTTGTTGTGTTGTCTATCTGCATGTTTTTAAACTCTCTTACATAGCTTTTTACATTCAGACTTTTGATATCACATTACATTATGGTAATTCTATATTATAATATTGTTATTATTATTGTATTCTCATGACATTGTATGAGTATACATACAAAGTATATTGTATTTCTACAGCCTTGAAGATGGCTTACAATGTAAGCCGAAACATTGGCAGATAATCTTTTTTTTTTTAAATACCCTTTTTTTAAATTTGTATTTTTTTGGATCTACCTCGACCGAACCCCAACTAAAATCATCTAATAATAATATCTACTGTAAAAAAAACTCCATTTGAAGTTGAACAGTTTTTTTCTGTTTTGTATATCTTGGAGGGTGGGGCTTTCCTTTACTAAATGCCAGGTTTTTGAGGTAGTTGGGAGCTGGGAGGTAGATTGTTCTGAATAATAGGGAGGGCTTCGTGTATTTTGGTCTTGATACCTCCTACCTCGGGGAAATAACCAGTAACCAGGTTAGGAGTTTGTGCATTAGAAGATTTAGGTTTAGGATAGAAGGTTCAGTTTTGTAGGAAGGAATTTTTTTAATGAGGAGTTAAAGGATAATCCTTTTGAATAAAAGATTCTTTTAGGGATCCTAAGTAATTCTCTAATGTTTCTTGAGAATTACAGATACGGTGGCCCTGAGAGGAGAGAGAGTAAGATAAGAACCTCTTAGTGTAGAGGGTGGCTGGAATAATGTAAATACTGCTGTCTATTAGTGGGCTTAATGTGAACACCAGTGACAAAGTGGTTGTCTACTAGTTTTATATAAAAATCCAGCTTAAAGTGCCTTCATCTTTAGATATATTCCATGAACTTTATGGAAAACGCCTTATTCAGTTCATCTAGTAATGGGGATAGGGATTCCTGTCTGTGGGTCCAAATCATAAAAGTATCATCCAGAAGTAAGTAATGGATCCTATTTTCTTGAATTAGAAACAGTTGGCTTTAGGATGGTACCATTTTGTTTCACAAAAATAATATTTTTTAAAAATGATAAAGAAATTTGGGATGGAAAATGCCAATACAGTATCCACACCATTAGATAAAGGTATGATTCAGGATGAGACACCTATTGAAGAATTGGATAACTACGTTCCTTAACGTGAAGCAATCAGTAGTTTATATAACTAGACGTCTGAGGTTGGTTCGTCAAATATAGTCAGAGGTCTTAGGTTGGTTCGTCAAATATAGCCAGAGGTCTGAGGTTGGTTCGTCAAATATAGCCAGAGGTCTGAGAGAGCTCACCTCGACCATCTTAGAGCCTGAGAATGAGGCATTAGCCTTGAAAGTGCTCTGCATTGAAAAAATATATGTATGAACTGTGGAGGTTACTGACCAATTCTCAATTATTCATCCACCTTTGCTTGAGAAACTCCACCAATCTGCTATTATATATAAAGGAAAATTAGTAGTTTGTTCTAATTAGGAGATTTGGCCTTTGCAGCCAACACATTATCACAGCATTTGTCTAGACCTCCTAGGAAGCTATTGGCTCATGATCAAAAGAATTTTTAGATATCTTAAGGAAACCTATGAACTCTCATACCTTATATTCTCCGTCTTCATTGGTTTCTGTACACCATCTCCCGTTGGCGAGCGCTTTCGGACATTGTCCGTGACAGTGAACGTATGTATTCGGCCAGAAGATGGACAATGTCCGAAAGCGCTCGCCAATGGGAGATGGTGTACAGAAACCAATGAAGACGGAGAATATAAGGTATGAGAGTTCATAGGTTTCCTTAAGATGACTAANATAATTAATATAATCTAATATTACTACTAATAAACTAATAAAGTCACAAAGAAATTTCTATATGTTGCCTTTTGTAGAATGTTCCAATTAATTGGTCATTTCATTTTTTATATTGATTGTAGATCTGTCTACTTTTTAAAAAAATTCAGTTGAAGCGTGTGTTGCCAAAGAAGAACCTTTCCATGTATTTTAATTGAATTTGACCGAAAAGGTACCTATCTCTAATGCAGTAGATATGTAGACTTATGGTGTTCTTTGTATCATAATGTCTGTTGTTAGCCACTTGATGGAGTTGTACGAATGCTGTTCTGAGGAAATCCAGTTTTTGTGCAGGTAGTGTCTAATTTTCGTGCCATGAGAACTAGAATTTGGAGTGGTTAGGTGTACAGAATTGAACATCAGTTCTATCCTATACTCATAAAAAAATTTTGTAGGTGTCAACCCTTATCTTGCTTCCTTCTCATATACTAAGAATTGTTGACCAATGTAACATATAATAGTCTAAGAAACAATAAAATAGCTGTTTTTCTTGTTAAGTGAGATTTCATCCCTCAAAAATCCCTGAAAAAGTCATGTTTAATTTTCTCATGACATGTCAACCTTTGGTCATTAACACCAGGGAGATTTTTAAAGAAGAAAAACTTCTTGTCAATTGGTTCTGGTGAGGTGTAATGTATTGTTAAGACAGGAATAGTTATTATGTGGAGATAGAAAGTAATTTCTTTTTACTATAAAACTGCAAAAGTTATAAGAAGAAAAATAAATCGAGAGAGAACGGAAAAGGGGCGTAATACTGAAAGTGCATCTAGATAAGATTTAACATTGCTTTTGAATCATGAGTTGTGTAATGCATCATTTGTTCTTTTTCAATGCAATGCTCATTTATTTATTTTTAATTGAGTGTGGGTTATTCTGAAATTCCTCTAAACATTCTATTATTAGCTACAGATAATGTTTCAAGTCATATAATTTTTTTTATTTTAAAAAACAATAAGATGAGGATTGAAACAGTCAGTAAAAGAAATTATTCATTAATTGTAAAGTAATTAAATAGTTTTGTTTTCTTTCCAAGCCACTTTCTCAATATAATTATAAAATTTTCCCTGTCTTATTTTTATTAATTTTGATAATTTATTAATTTCCACAGCTGGCTCATAATAAAGAGTGGGGATTCCATAATGCTCGAGTCAATTGTGTGGCTTGGTCTCCAAACTCTCAGCAAGTTGCTAGTGGCTCTCTTGACACCACTATCATTATATGGAGTGTTCTACATCCAGCTAAACACACAATCATCAAGAGTAAGTACAAATGCTAGAACAGATAAAAACAAAATTGTATCAATCAACAATTTTTATGGTACAAATTTATTGTAATTTTCAAGAATTTATTTCAAGTCTTAGGTCTTCTAAGGTAATAAGAATTATTAAGTATCTAAACTGAGCTTATTTTCTAATCCAAGCTATCACATGGCCTACCGGCTCCACAAAAACCAATATCTTATGAAAATCACATGAAAGAGAGAGAATACATTTACAATATGGCTATAATAAATCCATATAAAAAAATCTGATACAGGAATAATTTTAAATAAATCTCATTAAGGACATGTGGGAGTGTAAAAATTAAGTTGTTAAGTTAGTTCATTCCTAGGGTCACTTACTTGTAGTTAAGCAAAGTTCGAAAAAGTAAATGTAAGTAAGAAACAAAATATTTAGTAGTGGCAAATTGCTCAAAATTTTCCTTTATTATTAAAAAGGTAAAATCAAATTTGATGATTCTTCAGGGTGTGGGTCTTGTTTTGCTTCAGATATTGGTAAGGCATTATTAATGTTAAAATTAAGATTATAAGAACATAAAGAAAAGAAATGTCTTAATTTAAACATTTAATTAAAAAAGCCTGTATGGGGTGGTATTCATCGAGCCTCAATTTCATAAGAGCTGAGACCCAGCAAACAATAAAATTAGTTAGAGGAATTAAAATTTCTTGATGAAAAACAGGGTGTAATGAAGTGAAGATTGTAGGTGGATAACGCATAATGCTATTAGCCAATCTAGGCTCTCATTTTAAGGTACAACAATGTGATTTTTATAATTTATTTTAATATTTGACATGCATTTTAATAATTATTTATGGATTTTTAATTTTTAGCTTCTGACCTTGGACATATAATCCACATACGTGTCAATGATGTAAATTAAGTTGAGGCCCTTCCTTGATTTTTTAACTGTTATCTCAGTAGTCAATATATATTTATTATTTACATAGGATTTACTTATATTTTCTTTCAAAGTTACAATTCTTAAAATTGGATCACAGCAGTATGATTTATTATTACTTGAAGCCTTTAGATAATGATTGAAATAAAAGTTGTAAAAGAACAAGTTTCTACACTTACTTATTCATTAATTTTTTTCATTTCAAGTTCTATATAAGGACTATTGCTAATGTTACAGATGCCCACCCACAGAGCCAAATCACCAGGCTAGCTTGGCTAGATGATGAAACCCTAGTTTCCGTCGGCCAGGACTGCAACACGAAGATTTGGTCGATACAGCCGATCTCTTAACCTTAATCCAAACTGCCCCTTCTCCTCCCATGTGATCGTCATTCAAGTTGTAAAGTCGCAAGCATTTATTAATTTAATTTTATATGTGTTTATAAACAACCTTAAGTAGCCTGAAGATTTTATTCCTCTATCTGAAGGAGGAGAAAATTTGTATTAAATTTTACATCTGTTAGATGTAAAAATGTAAATCAAAATATAAAAGGACTTATTGTTCCTTGATTTACTGAAAACATTTTATCATAATTTTTATATAACTACAAATGATTATGAAATAAATTATATTGTTTATATTCTAAAACTTTGTAAGATGCAATATTTNTAATAATTAAATTTAAAAATTATTACTTAATTATTGTGCTTTTTAACCCTTAATATTTTTTTAAAAGATTTTGTTACATAACTTATTAAACACATTGTTAAGAGTTTGAAATAATTTGTGATGGTAGCGTTATTTTATATTTTCAACTCATTTCAGTGGCTACAAAGTATTGAGTTCAGATCTTTAATGCTTATCTTATCTCCTAAATCCCCTTAAGGCACATCACTCCTGCCTTGGTCAGTTAGCGATGTATTTATATTTATCATCTGTGGCCTAAACCTAGTGTATTATTCTTTATAGCTGTTGGAATTTGAGAGCCCTACAAGAGAAATATCTCCAACTCTCTTACTCAACAAGCTAGCTCAGTTTGCACACTACAAAATTTGAAATAAAGAGTTTCTTATCATGGGTTAGAATGTGTCAGGGTGGAACTAACTCCACTGATGCCCTTTCTTCCATACACTGTTATCGATTAATGAATTATCTTTGTGTGTTTTATTCAATCTAATCATATAAAAATATTTAACTAACAACATTAAGTATTGTGCAGTTTAATGATTTGATGGAATCCAACACTACTAACAAATGATTTTATGATTAAGAAAGCAATTCTTATACAACACTTCAGTATTTTATTTTTACATATCTTCTTTTTAACACATTAATGGACTGAAATAAAAATGAACTATCCACAGGTAAGAGAACTCAAGCCGATCCTTAACTCATTGTCCTGCTATAGAGTTCCCAGTTTGCTGCACTCTTTTTCCTCTAGTATGTTTTCTAAGACAGCTTTTTCTTTGCTATTGCATACTTAACTGTCCTGCATTGGTCACGTCGTTGTATGATATCCCTTATGTCTCAATTTTAATTATCCATAAAATTTTCTGGTTTATTTTTATTTCTCAATTCTACAATTTTTTCCACTGCTCCTTTATGAAACCTTTTCTTGGCATTCAAAACCAATTTCTGTTAGTACTTCTTGGCTTTCATCATCAAGAAACTATTATCCCTATTAGTTTATGAATCTTACACATCTTACTTTTGATTTTTGTTTCTTCACTGTCAGGGTTCTCTTAGTCTAGTTACTTGATCATCATTTTATTCCCCAGTCCATTAAAAGTTTTCTCTCTTTTAAGCTATTTAGACTTCTCTATGTTAAAGAAAGAAAATAAATTCTGGGGCTAAATTTCCCTTAAGAATAACAAAATACTAAAGAAATCACAAGCCTGTGTAAATTCAACCAAATTAAGTACTATTAATTTATAAAGTATTATTATTAAATTATAAATGATCAATTATAGTGATCTATATAAGTAGTTAACTATCTTTTAACCAGAGGGCACCTTAAAACAAAATTAATCTCATTAAAAAAAATAAAAATGGCACAATTGCAATAATCATATCAGTTATGACTGATGACTACGCTAAATTTCTTCTTCAAGTGACAGAAGAGTGATGAATATTGAGGGACATGGAGTGCTGAAAAGAGCATATTGTAAAGGAACAAAGGATGAGATATTTTATACCTTGATATGAAAGGAACATGATTAGGTACTCTGAGAATTGGAGGGGAGTGATCTTGAGATGGGTTGACTGAGTGGGAATTAGCGAGGGCAGAACCAGGGTGGAGATGCAGGGATTGGTAACTATATTTAATTTATGAATAAGTGTGTAACTCCAAATGGAAAAATAAAATATTAGAGTGAGAAATTGTGAATGTGTGAAAAAAACAGGAAATATAAGAGGATGAGAAAGTTTGATAAGAATACCATAAAGCCAAGAGATTTTATGAAGGAAGCATTTATCTGGTAGGTAAAACATCTATGATTGGATTGAAATTTCTTTAGAAATAAGCACGTGTCAAATTTGTGCTTTTTATATCCATGAAGGAAGCATGTCCTTTTTTATTAGTATGTGATATGCTTCAGTAAAATGTCATGAATGTTAGCCATTATCGTTTGCAATGTGTAAATACAAACCATTGTCTGAATGAAGCTTCCTTTGTCCATTATGAAGCTCAACTCACCTAATATAATCTTGACATCATAACTGGGAGCAGCTCAGAGAACTCTTTCCAATTCCTGATAAAAACTCACTTCTTATCTTCCTTGTTTTCCTCAGTAGATGCATATGCAGAAAATAATCTCATACATCTTGATTCTCTCAAAGTGTATTTAGTCTTCATCATTAATAGGCCCATACAATAGTTAGCTTAGACGCTATCTTTTCATGATCGTGAATCCTGTCTCTCTTTGTCTAGTTTTTCTTTTTCACTCCATTATATACTATGTTATATTATTTTTTTCTCTAATTTACCTTTAGAAGGCTTAGGCCCATCTGATCTTCTTCAGAGCTAACTCATCCACAGTAAATTTAATCAGGTAATTTTCCTATCTGTTCCATTTTCCTTCCAAAACAGGAAATTTTGCTAAAATCAGGTACGAAAGTCATTTTCTTTTCTATTAGATTTTATAACGATTAAATAAACTGCAGTTGACTACTTTTCAAATTTAATCTTCTTGACTCGAGTTCTTATGACCAGATCGAACACCTCTAGCTCTTTAATGTGTTTTGGAATCCAAAATATAAAGGATATACACTTAATGTAAAAACAACTGATCTAATGATGGGTGTCAACTAATCAAGTTCAAAGTTCGTCACTCAGGAACAGCATAAACCCATAAACCCCTCAGGTTTCATTAAAGATCGATCCAAATAAGAGCAAATAATTTATTTGATCTTAAAAATGGAGTATTCAATGAAGATAAAAGGGAAGGTTGCTCTGGCTAGCTTTAGATTGTCAAGAGCGATTTTTGGAGAAGCGATCAGCACTTATAGTTACACTGATAAATATATTTTTTAATTTGTTTCCTAATATAAATTAACCAAATAATCTAATTTTAAAATCACTCACTTAAGTGTCAAATATAGAGTTCAATTTACAAGAACTGCATTTGAAAGATAGGTTTTCACATCACTGTAGTTGTAGGAGTTTTCAAAACTGGCAGTGACAGTTACTACTCATCTTTTTAAGCTCTTCACACACTGGAGACATCAGTCTGATGAATAGTAGCTGGCATCTCTGCCACTCCATCTAGAGGTGATTGAGAGTATAGCTAATATAGTAGTTGTGATTGTCAGTTTCAGTTACAGTAAACAATGAAAGTAAATATTCTTCAGAAATAGTAGTTTTGGTTTTTTGGTATAGAGAAAGCCTGTTATAAGTAATAATGAATTTATTCTTTAAATATGAAAAGAAAGAGTCAGAAGAATTCCAAAAACTATTTACTGGCTTGAAAACAAGAAATTACTCATGTATAATTTAACAAGAGTTTCTGGCTTGCCTTGAAGAACCCATTTTCTTTTTCTGACTATATTTATTATCTTACCTTAGGTTTTTGAAGGATGCGGGAGATAAAATAAATTATAAAAAGCTGATAATAAAAATATTACATTTAATAAGCACTTTGTTACTCAAGACTTAAAAAGAAAATAATTATGGATTTCAATTTGATAAATAATAATAACGAAAAAAATAATGATATTCACTGTCGGATGCTCAAATATTATTAAAAAATTTTCATAAAACAAACTGCTGACAATAAGAGAAAATAGTTTTCGTACCAGGAGGTTTTTTTTCTTTTTGGGATGAAAACTTTATTCTAGGCTAGAAAATGATAGGTTATCCTTGTATAACAATTATGTAATTTATGCTAAATAAAATTTAAATCAAATGGAATCATTATCAAGGGTATAACTTTACTGTCAACAACGTGGAAGGTTAAATTATGGTGAAGTGTAGAGTTGTTTTATCCCCAGTCCCTTGAAGTGCCGAGTAACTTGCAGAAGAGATCGAAAGACTTGTCGGGTTGTCTCCAAGAGTTCTACTGGTAGTCGTAGGGGCTTTAGGTGGTGCTGTTTCCAGGTGACTGGTGCACCGATCGTCTCGATGAAATGTTTGGTGGGATGCTTCGGCCCCTGTGGAACAGCGGTTAGATGTAATATATTTATGTGAAAGCTCGTAATACCTCTCGCCACAGGATATTGTAGTACACGTACAGTACTCAAGTACACGTGAGGTATGTTGAACATGAGGCTGCCCTTCGACGTTCGACCAGTTTGTGCCTCCATAAGTTGACAGCCTTTAAGGTATAGAAGGATGTAGTGGTGTTAGACGAAGTCTGCTCCGATGATCGGATTGCTTACGACAGCCAAGATGAAAGATCAAAGAAGCGGGCGTCGAAGTGCGATGTTCAAAGTTTTCTTTACTTCCCCATACGTCTTAATGAGTTCTCAAAAAGATCATTTTGACGAGATTTTCCTATCGTTTGTTCGACTTCCTCGGCTGGTTACAACTGATTACCAGGCTCATCTTATGAATCAAAATAATTATGGAAATAGTTCAATTTGGTTATAATAACGATATTCACTGTCGGGTGCTAAAATATTAAAATAGATTAATAAACAAATTGTCCACAATAAGAGAAAAAGCCCACAGCTTTTTCTTGTCGGAAAGAGAACACTGTATTCTCGGCAAGGTAATTAATTATAGGTTTTCCCAGTGACTTATTATTTATCATTATTAAGTAGCTGTAAGCAATAGTTGTTATTATATTGTATAATAGTTATGAAGGCAATAGTTTATAGTTAACTAAAGGTAAGCGTTAGTATTTGATAATAAATTAGAGATATTGTATTTGTAGAAGTTATTTTATTTACCCGTAACAAATCCTTTAATAAATGAATAATATGCATTTTCATTAATGAAATGTTTGATTGAGAATGGTTTATCAATTTAAAATAATAATATACTGAAGGTGTGGTAATGTCAGTAGCCAAAATAAATAATACTTTATTAATAAATAATAAAAAAAAGCTTTAATGAAAGTCACATGAGGAGTGAAGGAGACCAGTGACACCACTCTCAAATATAAATTATTAAAGAAGAGTACCAGCATTATCGGCTTCCCAGCAAGTAGTAAAATTGCTTTCACATCCGCTCATGGATAAAAGCTTATAGGTGAGTCTCATTTTGAAATATTCCTGATATATATACATATATATATATATATATATATATATATATATATATATATATATATATATATATATATATATATATATATATATATATATATATATATATATATATATATATATATATATATATATATATATATATATATATATATATATATATATATATATATATATATATATATATATATATATATATATATATATATATATATATATATATATNAAAAAAAAAAAAAAAAAAAAAAAAAAAAAAAAAAAAAAATCGGTTATTTTGAAGTTTCTGTATCCATCATGAAGTAACTGCGTAGTCTAAGCAGATTTATCATGTTATATTTAAGATTTAAATAATGAAATTCAATTTAAAAGCCCAAGAGCCACGAATATAAAAATTATGAACTTAAAGTTGAGTCTAAACGAGCCGGGAAAGCAGAGTAGAGAAAGCGCACACCCATTTTAGTTACACTCCTAAATTTCCTCCGTTGCATTATTATAAAAATACTGTAGAACATAAACTTTAGAAAATTAGATTTTATTTTTCCTAATGTTTTTTAAATTTTTGACGTAACTTAAATAACGAAAATATTAAAATCATTCATTTTTATCTCCCCTTTAACCGCGTCTTTTCCTCATTTGATGTAAATTAAAAACGTAAGCATTCAATGAACTGTAATAAAAATACCTAATACTGGATTTTATTTCTATAATGAGTTGTTTTTTTTTTTCTAAAAATAATATAGAATATCTTTTTTTTAATCGCATTATCTTTCAATTTTAAAATGTATGTTTTTCTTTTCTAATTTTAAGGTATGTGTAGAATGTAATCACTAATAAAGTTTTATTTTTTAAAAAATTATTTTTAAGTTTTGTCTCCCACAAACTCCTCTCTCTCCTGTACCGATTTCAGCTATTAAAAAACTCATTCACCGGTTTGCAAAAAGAGGCCTAAATATTTGGTTTTATTATTTTAAAAAGGGGAATGCTAGGGTGTGTATATATGTTTATTTTATGAAGAGAAGAACGAGGGATACCTCAAACTGATGTAGGATCATTATTAGTTTCTTTACCTATTTTTATTATGACCAATAACTGTAATTAGCTAAACTAGGCAACTATTGAATCTGCAGGATTCCTCGTGGAACCGTCAACTCAATGACGTAAAACTTTTTACCGTTTACTTATTATCTTACTTGCATAACCTCTTTGAAGCACTTTTGTTCTTTTTGAATTGTGTAATGTGATTGGTGAGAATCAGGATCTGTGACGAAACTATACTGTCAACATAAAAATGTCAGTGCTTTGAGTGTTCACAATTCTCGCATTATTTCAGAGATATTTTATAATTTTACTCGAAGAAGATTAGTGATTTCGACTAACCACAATGAATTTAATATGGAACACCTAAAACTTAAACCAAAATGCTTGTCACATCCAAATGGTAATTCTTACTATGTTTACACGTATTGTCAATGTCAGTTCCTTGACAACTGAGAAGAATATCTCTTTTCAAATTAATATGACTCTCTCATTTTTATTGAATATATTAAGAAGTTTTAAATCTAGACCATACTATTAATATATAACAAAAGTATTTTTAATTTTATTATTGTACAGATACTTTTACTTATGAATTTTAGTTCAATTATTCATATATCTTTGAAACTTTATTGTAGAATAAATAAATCTTTCTTAACTGCAATTACAAATAGTTATTATTTGGTTGAGCATATTTATAATTTCAGAGTGCAAATGCTCTTTCAGGTATACATTTTATTATCACAATTATCTAGAATAAGTACAATGGATATTATGATTTGAAAAGAACTATGAGATTTTTAAGTGACTTCCTGGATGAATAAAATTTAATATTGATATAAAGCATATTTTGAACATATATATTTAGAGAATGCTGTTCTTAAATCCAAGACTAAAGTGTGATAGCTGAGTACTTTCCTCACTCTTCCTTTCCATATATTCTGTATAGAGCAAGATTTCTTTAAACATCATAAAAAAAAATGCACTCAAATTCCACCTGAATTTTAAGTAAACTGCACATTATTGAGAGGGACTATTTGAAACAGCTCAATGTTTATGTGCTGACCAAACATCTTTTCCGTGGTTGCTATGTTTGGATCAGAGACTAAACAGTAGATAAGAAAAGGTTTCTAACTCAAAGCATAAAAATCTATAAATATTGTGAACTTGAGCCATTTATTCTTTCTATAAACTAATTAAGCCAAAAGAGAACATCTTCCTGAGATTATATGGCTGAAGTATACTCATTTTTTCTTCCCCTGAATGGTTGCTTTTATTAACTTGCAGTCTTCTTAAGAGGGTCATGTTTATATTGAATTCTTCTTTATTTGAATAATAATTTATAATAATTTTTTTTACTAAAATAAAAAATAAATGTTTTCTCTCTGTTTTCTACTATTAATTCAATTATTTAATTCTATATAAATTCATTATAAAACATAATATTTCTATTTGCTTTAATATCTTCCCGCTTCTATAAAATATCTCACTGGCATTAATGACCTAAGGTTGACACCCCATTAAAATAAATAAATATATTTATATTTGAGTATTATGTTCTAATCTAACTAAAAATATGGATAATTTAAATCTAATTGAAATAATGAATCACCAACACTGATGTGTAATGATAATAAAAAAAATTTATTACAAAGTGCAAACTTATTTCCCTACAGAATAATTTATTTATGCCTATTTAAAATTATACTTGATTATAAATGTTATAAAACAAATTTATTGTCCAAAAATAAATTTTAAATTAATGACCTTGTTTCTAAAATATCCGAAGCCTATTGCAGTGATTAAAAGAATGCTGCATGGGTAAAATCTTGCCTGCGAATAGAATCTGCCTAGGGGTTAGATCTAGTTCAAGAGTCCTGGGTAGTTTTAATAAAGTTGTGGACCCTAGAAGGGGTAATGTTCTTCAATATATAATGCTTGGAAAGCAAATTTGGTTGACCTCCTTTGACAATATAGCCAAAAGTTGATAGAAACAGAATATGAAACCCAAGCTTTGTCTGGCAAGGGAGTGAAGCTGGCCGAGGTAATTAAAGGGTCGAAAAATCAGAAGTCACCTAGACTTGGACTCCAGAAATATAAAAGTTAATTATCGAGATTTGAGAAATTCTTACAATTGTTTTTGGTACTCTATACATTCAGTATACACACTGAATACTTGTTCATTTATCATAATGTATATTAATTAATTAATTGAAAATTAGTTAAACAGAAATTTTTAAAATATTACAAAACAATGATCTTTAATTGCATTGATTTATTAATAAAATTTTGTACTGATATTTATATCCATCTTTAATAAATTTGGGATATCTGCTAAGATTATATAGTTCTGTGTGATAGAATTTGTATTATTGAATGTATTTATCATCATTTACATATCTTTAAATGACCAATAGAACTGTTAAAGGAAATTAGTTTTAATGCTAAAGATTCTAAGGCAAAAAATGAGCCACCTTCCTTAACTACATTGCTCATATGTCATGCAGAGAGTGCATTTTATTGTAATTGTAATTACCTTGATGTTATCTTTAATCAAAATTAATTTTATATTATTATAAAAACTATTTAAACTTTTAACTCCTTATAATCATGGTAATATGAAATGAGGTATCAAGTTGGAACACATTCTGTGTCCAACAAATTTAATGATTTAATGTTCAGATATTTTAGAGAATTTCCTTTTAGGCAATCAAGCTATTTGATACTAGGTTATCCATTCTTCTTTTCTTAATTAGTACTATAGTACAGAGAAGCAGAAAAATATGGTTAATTCAAAATTGCATGTATATTTTCTTATAAATAAGAAAATTATTTGTGCCTCATAATTAA
>KZ806873.1:971900-984215 GCA_000696205.2 Oncopeltus fasciatus
TATATATATATATATTGTGTTTTCTCATTTGTGTGCAAATTTTTTATAACTAAATTTGATGTTTGATATCTTTCTTATTACAAATGGCCCTATACTTTTGTGATTGTATAGTCAGAAATTATCTGCTTATCACTCACACTCATAAAAGCGTTTATTTTTGCATACACAAATTATATTAATTAATTTTGGAAGGAACTTCCAATAAAAAATTTTATAAAATCTTTCAATATAGTTTATAAAGAGTATCTTGTAATCTATTCCTAATTAAATCTGAGGGCTACGTATATATTGTAAATAATATGTAATTATACATTGCAGGTAGTAGGAATGAAGGTCCTAATGTGACGCACAGCTATTCTGAAGATTCTACTACAATAGATTCTACTGTAACAGACCTTTCCTTGTCAAATAGTAGTGATGATCAGTTGCTCGAGGTTACTTCTTCTGTCAGGAATACTAGTAAGAATTTTAAAGAGTGTTCATCTGACATTTTTGAGTATATTTCATTAAAATAAATTTTGCTAATTAATTTTGTGATGTCACTGTCATTTATTAAATTGATTTTTAAACGTATATTGATTTTACTCAACACATGTCAAAGATATAGTCCATTAGAATTTTTACAAGCACAAACTTCCTCATATATAACACACTCATAGGCTAGCATATATATTTTCATTGTTTCCACACTTTTAAAAAGTAAATAGAAAATAAAAATATTTACAGTCTTGCCATATAATAATGCTATGTATTACTACAATGCTCATCAAATTACATATTTAGAATTCATTAAAAATGAATAACATCTAAATATAAAATAAAAAATATAGTTTAATTGAGAAAATTATTTGATCGAGAGAAAACATTTAATAATTGCATTCATAACATATATTTACCGTTTCTTCTTCTGGGTTGGACCGTGTCAAATTGGTGTTATTTGCCATGCTTCGCCCAAGAACCGGACTGCGTCGGGATTATACACCACCTGGTGTATAAAACATGGTAATTATATACCACCTGGATTTTAGGCAAATAACACCAATTTGACACGGTCCAACCCGGAAGAAGAAACGGTAAATACTTCTGACCACCGTCGAAGCCTATGTGAAAATTCATAACATATAGTTTATTCCTTTAAAATATGGCCTATTCTACATTGCTTGCTTATTATGCAACAGACACATAAAGTTGTCTTTGTATGGCTCTTCAGCACGGCTCCATTTGTCTCTGAATCTGAAGTCTCAATGGAAAAGCCACAATTAATTTTTTTTTTTTTTTTTTTAAATACGGCATATTTATTTTAAATGTAAAATAAAAGGCTGAGTATGATAATGAGCCAAATTAAACAAATAAAAGTGTAGGATTAATGTAAAATGTCAAGTGCGTGCACAAAAAGTCATTTCCCTGTAGCGGGCTAGATATTTAGTTTGAGTAATGAAACACATTGATTTGTTTATTGATAATATATTTCATGAGTGTGAGATATTTCTTGAATGTAAAGTGCAAATGCAAATATAATCAAATATCATGCGGAAAATTCTCTTATTTTATGCAGTTTCTTTTTATTTATGTAGTGAGAAAAAACTATCTTTATAAAAAATACAATCATCTAGCATCCATTTATCTAAATACTTATAATAAAAATATATATTTTTCCTTTCAAATTTTTGCTTTATTTTTTTTTTTTTTTCAGTTGGTGCTCTTGAATATAATGCTACTGAAGCCAGCAACATTACGACTAACTCAAGTAGTTATCTTATGAGCAATGTAACAAGCATTCCTGAAGAGTCCAATTTCTTCAATGTTGGCATCATCATTGCTATTTCTATTCTAGTCATAGTTATTTTAGCATTCATCGGTAATTACTATGTATTACTTTTGATTTGATTTTATAAAAAAATTGATCCTGGAATTTTTGAAATAGCAAATCAATCAATATCATCAAATAATAAAGATCGTACATTTTTTTTTCCAAAATTTTCCAAAAGCTTGCTCAGGGTGGGACTTGAACCCTTAATGCCAAGATTAAGAAAATCTGAATGGATCTCCTAGGCTAACCTGATGGCTCATTTAAAACTTTAAACAATTCTTTTACTATAGATTAACTATTTAATCTAATTTTCTCTATCAGAATCCTTCTGTAGAACAATATTGTTTTGTCCTAGAAATTTGAAATAATTACACTTACAAAGAGTTATTTATTAAAAAGGCCCATACTTATCATAGTAGACACCTTGAGAACTAACATTATAGAATTCTAGTTAAGAGTGAGAAAATAAGACTAAATTAAATCAAGGGACAACCTTTTATTAGGTTAATAATTTTTATTTTGTAAAACTCATCACAATTGGTAACTTGGTCATTTTTATCCAAAAAATTTTTGAATAAAGGAGTTCATGTCACATTTCATTCCAAAAAACGAAGAAGTTTTTGTTTTCAATGAACAAACTGCAAATAACTTACCAAATTTTTAATTATTCCCCATTTTCTTATAATAATTTAGCAATTTGATTGGTGTTTTACTATTAAGAATACTTCATAATTTGATATTGTAACATAAGCCCTCCTTATCCAGATATCAACATTTATTATATACTACATTGGTACCTCAAATCTAATCTCACATTCTAGATCTTTATAATTTACTTACAATTTTCCATTTTTGTCTGCCTTAGTAATTCAGCATAATAGTGCCTCAAATTTTTGGGATCAATTTAATTTTAATTGCTTTTTCTTTCTGTTCAGTTGTATTTATTACTTCTTTGTTTAAAATAAATTTTTACTACTTAGGGACATGGTGGGAGGGGCTATCTACAGGTTGCCATCCATGGAATGTCCTAAGGGACAAGCTTTTATTTATCAATAAAAGCTTGCCCATGGCGGGATTTGAACCCGAACGAATCTCAAGAACTATCCTGGCACCCCTATTACTTATTTTAACTTTCTTCGATAGATATTATTTTATTCCTGCATTATTTTGACCCTTTAACAAAAGAAAACAATGCTTAAATTTATTTAGAATATTGTACCATCTCTGTCTTATTAGGATTGTCTCCAATTTTCACATCAATATTATGCTGATAAATCCTGTCCTTTAATGTTATGTTTTGTCTTGCTTATGTAAATGCCGAGATAACTAGGCAGTCTATTTACAGACTCAATAAATGAAACCCTCTTTATTTTCCTTGTTCATTTAATCCTTCATACTTGTCTAGATGTTCATTATCTGATTGTTTTGTTTGTAACTAAATTTGAATTATTCTACATCGACTTAAAAGAATTATTGATACTTTCTGAGAGTTCTTTAATACATTCTATGTTTCTTATTTATTTATTTTTATTCTATTATAAATCTTGTTGTTAAGCATATTAATCTTTATGTAATGGGGATGTTATGAGAATCAATTCAATGTTCGATAGCTGTATGACTACTTCTTTGCCCATTAAGTTATTATTTTATCATACTTTTTTTTATTATTAGTTATTTCTTATATTTTTATATAATTCTAAAACCAAATTCTTCTCTCAGTTTTTCTTTTCTTGTAATATTAATTTTCTCTTTTCAGCCATTTAATTGTTAAATTGTTCCTTCATTAACTCCTTAATTGTACAAAACATGTCATTTATTTGATTATGATTTTTTTTTTTTTTTTTTCTTTCAAATTTCCCTAAAACTCTTGGACCCATCATGCCCCTATTGGCTAACCAAATAGTCTGCAAATTTTTCCATTTAATTTAAAGAACCCATTATCACATCTAATCCTAATATCTTCCCTGAAAACATTGTAAATTATTCGTTGTTATTTGAGTTTCATGACTTTATTAAACATAATAGGTGAAAAACATAATTTTTAAGGAAGAAAAAGGAAAACCAATTTCTGCACTATGAGTATTTATTTTTACTTTTTTATTGACTGAGCACTTTCAAGACCACTGGTCCCATTCTCAAAGCTATAGCTAATTCAGGGTACCTCCCACTTTGAAGTAAAAGTAAAAATAAATTCACTACTGCGAATAATTAGTTTTCTTTATTGCTTCTTAGTAAAATAGTCTTTGCTCCAGAACATATGGAAGTAATTTTTTAACATTTATTTTCAATAATGCTTGTTGAGAAAGATATGTAACTGAGATAGCAAACACAATAATTTTAAACTATAAATGCAAGGGAATAGAATAAAAAATCTGTCTCAGCCAGGACTTGAACCTGGATCTCCTGCTATCTGGGCTGGCAAGTTAGCCGATTACACCACCAAGACTAGCGAGATAACTTATTAAATTCCCTGCACTCCTATTGGGAGTCTAAACCTCCGAGAAAGACAAATATACAATCTTATGCTCGAAGGATTTATAAAAAGAAATTTAAGAAAATAACGATAGTCTAATAAATAGCTTGATAATCTCAGCTTTTTTGAGCATAAGACAGTATATTCGTCTTTCTCGGAGGTTTAGACTCCCAGTAGGAGTGCGGGGAATTGAATAAGTTATCTCGCTAGTTTGGGTGGTGTAATTGGCTAACACGCCAGCTCGGATAGCAGGAAATCCTGGCTGAGACAGTTAAGATTTTTTATTCTATTCCCTTGCATTTATTGTTTAAGGTGCTTGTTGTTTCCAGCCTGCTATTTAAATGGCCTTATTTTTTTCTATTATACTTGAGGAAAACCTTAGCTATTAGCATAATTAATAATGAATTTATCAGTGAGGTCCGAATTTATTATTATTTACATTCCTAATTATCTATTTAACATTACACAATTAATGATAAGGGTTTTGATTTGTATTATCTGTAATTAAGAAATTATTGGTGTGCTTGTTTTTCCTCACAAATTTTATTATTGCATGATTCGTAATTTTTTCCTTTTTATATTAAATTTGATATTTCACTTCCAGGTGGGTTAGGTTTCTTTGCATATAGGCACTTTGCATGGAATAGACCACAAACACTTACTGATAAGTTCAGTAATGATGAGTCAACTGGTTACATAGATGATACTGCATTTCGGGTAATAATATATATGTATTTTTTTTTTTGTCCATTTAAATATCACTTTTTTTTTTTAAATTAGAGGATTTATAAAGAAACATGTGGTATTAAGTGAAGTTTTATCAGGTATTGAATTAAGAACAATTATCAAGAGTTAAATTTTAGTGGTTATTCTTTTCACATAAGAATTGAAAGAAAGAAGAATGTTTGATTAATGCAAAATTTTAAACCTTGGCTATCTACTGCATAAGTTGCCTAATCAACTCTTGTATTATTTTTTTCAGTTTGCATTAATAAGAAATATATATATATTGGTATGGGAAACCAAACTACATTGCCAATATTAACCAGTTTTGAATTCTGATTGAGAATCTAATCAGTGAAGTTTATATTAACAGATATAAGGAAATCATATTATAATAAGACCTGGCAGCAATTTTTTTGTGCCTTTCTAACTTAATATATTTCTTTAATTTATTTAATTATGTTTATTCTTCAATCAGGATTTTGTCATCATTTATTTAATTTATTTTTCTCTTTTATTTTGTTATTAATTTGGTTTTCATTTTAACTGAGGGAAAAAAGCTAATGGAAATGGAAATGAAATACAACCTTAAAATGAATTAAGAAATACTAAGAAAAACTGACTAAGTAAGAAATGAACTAAAATAAATTATATGAAAATCTGCTGCAAAGTCTTTTAAATTAATTTATTATTTTATAATTTTCATATACCTGTCAATATAAATCTCATTGATTAGTTTTAAAATTACAAAAGATTGACTTAGCAGTCTGGTTCACCATTTATTAAAATTAATATGAAAATTGTTCTTTATCTCTGCGAGCTGAAAAAATTATTATTATGATTTAAAAGGTTTCACTAATTTCATTTTTATATTTATTATCTTTAATGATGTCTCTGTGACAAGTGTTTTATTATTATAATCATAATTATTATATTTTATTGTTAATACATTCGCAAGTAGAATGCTTTATTTTTTAATAAACTTTTTTTTTTTTTAGGAAAATTCAGAAGAAATGTATAGCTTAGACAATGATTCGTTCTTGAACAGCTTAGAAGCAATGACAATTCAAAACTATTGGACGGATCATGTGAGGCATACAAAACTTTAGCGTCTAATTAATAAGCATTAGAGCTTTCCATTGAAATATCAATTATTTATATTATTGTAATTTCCCTCCCAACTGGTATGCATCACTATTTCGATTTTTTTTTTTTTGTTAGCTATATGGATCATAAAAATGAAAAACAAGATTTGGTCTCATTAAATGAAAAGTATACTTTAGGTATTATTGTGTTGTAGGTATTTAATGGTTAGTGATTTATTATTTACAAGCCTTTATGATAACACCAAACATTGAAATTACATCAGTACCTGTAAAAAGTATTTCTTACTAATGGTACCCATGTACCATTTTTGATTCAGTGAACATATACTATTTCTATTTTTTAATCTAATTTTTTATTATAGCTTCAGTGCTTCAATTATAACTTTAAAATGAAATGAATCGGGTTGGCAATTAGGATTAATGTGTATTGGTTGGTTTAATTTCCATGAGAGTATTAATTAACTAAAGTACAATATTTCAACACCAATTTAAGGGTTTTAGTCATTTCACACAAAACAATAATCTGAAAAATTCAGAGTATTATTTTGTTATGAACAAATAATATTTCAGACATTTTTTTAAAGTTGGCTATTTTTCCATGAATTTTCTTAAATTAAGTGTATTTTAATATTTTTCTTCTGAGTACTCCTTCTAATGCCCATCAATCAGTAACTAATTGTTCACTGGTTTTTTAGTAGGCCTATTTTCATAAATAAGGTTCTTTAGCACCTTTTATAAAAAAATCATTGATTTTGTCATATAATCATTATCCTAGTCATGAATCCTCTCGTGAGTTGGTTTTTCATTCCAGTTAGAAAGGTTGTGCATTTAATGGCTTTTGAAGACAAATTTTTTCCATGAAGCCACTTTCAGATTCATTTTATTTTGAGTAGCTGGAATTAAGGTGAGTTCAAAAAATAAGAGAATTTTATTTTAGCATTCCTTCTCTTTATTTCAATATTCTCATTTAGTAGCCTTTCAATGCATTAGCCTTGTAAACGGCATGATATAGATATGCAGCCTGAAATTAACATTAATCTGCTTGTCCTAACTGATTCTATACAGTATCCACTGAAAGCAAGCTGTTGATCTTTTATATAAAATTGAACTCTGATTTATGTACATTTGGTTCTCTGTGGATAGACAAACCAATTTATTTTTACAAGAATGGAACTGATAGGTTTTTAAAGCCTGAAAATAATTCCTACACAAAAAGCTCAAAATCATTTTATTTATTTATGTATTGCATTCAAAATATCTTTTGTGTCAGCCTTGTTTTTCAAAGAGTTACATACAGTAATATATTAATCATTAATTAATGGATATCCCAAGAAAATAATTAATTATTAATGCTTTAGAAGCATTGTTCATAACATCTTTAACTTTGTTAACATTTTTATCACACAGTTTATGTGAAATTTACATTTTATTCTGTACAAAATTTCTAGAAATAGAAAATACTTGTAAAAATGAGGCCAATAAATTTTATTTAAAAAAATTAAAAGATTGTTTGATCTGGAAGAATTAAAAAATTAATTTTAAGTCAAATTCTTTTTTTCCTATTAGCTTATATAAAAATTTATTAACAGACATGCTGCACAATAAGGAGTAACTGTTCCTCAATTTTCAATAAAAATTTTTCTTCTTTTAAACTCAAGTCGAGAGGAGGAATAAAAAAAAACTGAAATATTTAAAGCGTTTAATGTACTTTGATATAGATTGTAAGAAATAAATGCAGGGGAGTTTAAGGAAAGTAATTTTGACTAGAAACCTTATTTGATGAAGTAACAATTCATAGTTTCTCTTGTGTAATGAGACCAAATAATCATTGAAGTAAATATACTTTTTTTGTTTCTTCCTCATTTGCTGTCCAGTTCCTTTTAAGCTAATTTATTTTCATTTATTATTGAATGAATTTGTACTTAATTATTAATAATTTGTTATACACAATTTATGTATGAATTGGCCTCAGTATACAGAGGCTTATAATGTCCTTTAAGTTAAAAATAAATTAACTTATAAGATATTTATGTGTATTTGCTTAGTAGGTGGACATTGAGGGATGAACTATGAATCTCCCTTCTTTTATTAAAAATGTATTGAAAGATTAGCTATAACCTCTCTTCTTTTACTAAATAATTGGCGATTTATGAAAAGACAATTGACTATTACTCATACTTTTCCATCATCATGACTTTTTCATTTTTGATCATGACATCATAAGGTGGTGTAACAATTTATGAGCTAAGTGAGTGAATTGCTTATTCATTCATTTGCGTTTCTTTTAAGTAGATAAAACCCCCAAACTATTTTTATAAAAAAATGTATGTGTTGTTAATGTTCACTAAGTTTAGGCATTGTAGTTAAAAAGTAATTCTGTAGAGATAAGGTTTGTTTTAATTTAAACTCTCAAAACTTAATTTCAACTAACATTCACTGACTTTAAAATATTATTCATCTTAATTTGTTTTCTGTTGTAGCAATCAATTTATGATTAACTTATTTTATTTCTTATTGTTATCATAACAATATATCAAAGTTTATTGTTGTATACAGAAATGTATAAATTATTTGATTTATTCAGCAATTTTTGGAGGAACTAAGTGAATTTTGATAGGTTTGTTACTCATGATTGAGTAGGAAAAGATGTCATCCATATGACCACTATATCACAGTTAATTTTTATTGTTTTATTTATGCTCTCAGATATTCAAGATAACATATTTCTGTTTTATGTATGTTGTTTACTGAAGAGAAAAATAAAACATTAACTTCAGCT
Source organism: Oncopeltus fasciatus (assembly GCA_000696205.2). Classification (NCBI taxonomy): domain Eukaryota; kingdom Metazoa; phylum Arthropoda; class Insecta; order Hemiptera; family Lygaeidae; genus Oncopeltus; species Oncopeltus fasciatus. The sequence continues at coordinate 980,792 of KZ806873.1, forward strand.
TTCATGTAGTTTATGGTTTGTTGTTATCATATCATGGCTTTGGATATCCAGTGAACTCACTATAGTTGTATTATTTCTTCCTGTAATAAGTTATTGTACCTTGAAATATAAATGTTAATGCTAGGTTTGAATATGTTAGTATACATATATCATGCATTGTGGTAAATATGTAATTATTCTAATCCGGTTGCAGAATTAGTAAACAACCAAAGAGTTAAACCTACTGAGGCATTCATATACAATGTTAGCTGAAGTATGGTTATTCTTATTACTAACAATATTAGAAACCACAAAGAAGGTTATTTTTAAGTGCCAATATATTATGTTTAAGCTTAATAATAACCTTTCTAATATAGTTCAAAATATTGCCTGCTGTCTATTCTATCAATTTTCCATAAATCATCCTATATTCCAATAAAATAAAATAAAAAAATTGAAAATTATATATGAGGATAACATTCTCATTCCTGTCTTGAGATGTATAAATTTTTAATTAATTCAACTACCTCAAAAAGCAGGGTTCTAGATTATTTTATCTTTTAAAATACTTATCTGCCATGCTGTAGTTAAATAAACTAGGCAGATTTCCTTACTAAGTATTTGTGGGAACAATTAGTATTAAAAAGTGGGAGCACTCCTGAGAATTTAGTTTGATCTCATTGGTCCGGAAGGAACAAGAAGGGAGAATGCTAATTTTGGCTAAGGACCTACTGGCCTTGAAGAAGCACTTGATTAAATTATCTAAATAGTATTTTTAAATATCTTTCTTAATATGCTTTTTCTATAAAAATATAGAACATTTAAATTTTCATCTGAAACTTAAGTCTTACAATGATTAGCTTACTCTAATAGTTTTCAGTTGTGTCTTCCTCTCATTAATAATTAATTGATCATTAATAATTAATGAGTATCTCAATTCAAAGGGGAAAAACTTTTTATTTTACTGAACATTTATTCTTTACACAAGCTCGGAAGTCTTAATACACTACAATAATCTTGTATATAATCTAAATATTTATTTCTACCAATGAAACTAAATTAATATATATGTAGGAACCCATCTTCATTGGATATTAAGGTCATTGGGGCATGGAAGCCAGCCAATGGAAACAGAGTCCTATATTGGAATATTGATTAAACTGAAAGAAAAGAGTTCTTTTGGATTTTCTAAAAACCTAAAACTGTTGTTTGATCTTTGTATCTCTTATTCGACTGTGTTATGAAGACTCAATAGATATTGCCAGATTTCAGGTCTGTTGTTGAAAAATTAGCCAAACTTAAACTGTAACTGCAACTTTTGGTGATGTCAGAATTATTTCATTGTTAATGGCTCACTAGTATCAATATTCCATTTTTTTAGTAAAGATATGGTCTTAGGGAATGATTTCCCTTTCCCAGGTTTTTGTGGATCAAACATCCTTGTACTATAATTAAAAGTATTCAAGAAAAAATAACACTGCTGCGATTTTGGCATCAACAAGAACATCAGTCACTGTTGAAGATTTGTTGGCGACATATTCTAATTCAGAATTTGAACTTTTTCTAAAACTGTGAGCATTGCTTCTTTTAGAAAAGTCTATTTTGTAGTAATTTGAATTATCATTATAATAAATTCAAATTTTGTTTTTCTCTTATAAAAATTAGATTTTTAATAATTGAGGAATATATTGATACACATCAATATGTAATACAGGTTTTGGTAAATTGCGGATGATTTCATTTGTAAATGCCTTCATTTTAGTCACAGTTGGCAATGCTAGAGAAGCATATTTAAATATATGTTTAGTCCACAATTTTTAAAAACATTAAGAATTAAAAACTATTTACTACTGTCTTTACCAGCATTTTTAACTTTTAGAAATGTGAATATTCAATTACTTTAGTAATTACAGTTTTATTAGAGCTATTTACCAGTGTTGACTAGTAATTTTATTAATTAATCATTCAATAACGTAAAATTAAGAAAAAATTTTATAAGTTCATTTTAATAGAAATTAAAAAATAATAAATAAGTATTTTTTTCACTGAGAATTTAATAATTCATATTTACTCGTTATAAATTGTATAGAATCCTGCTTGGTTCATCATGTAGCTGACATCTCTTCTTTGTCTACGTTACTGTAGACTGGTTGTAATAAATTTTCTATACTGAGATTTATATATTTTCCTTCTTATTTTTAAGGTACATTAATATCATTCTTGAATGTGATAGAAAATAAATAATTAATTGAATGTTAGAATATTAGTTGGTAGATTTTTGCAAGAAAGAGAAATACATTTTTTTTTTTTTATCAAATATTTATTACCTCTTGTTATTTTTTAAGATTGCTTTATGAGTTGTATATTTCACATATTGTTGTGAATTTCATTTTAATGCAGACAATAGACATATAGTTAAAGGAAGCCTTTTATGAATGTTCCTTGATAAGGGAAGTTTTACTAAGTAAGTAGTTAAAAAATTATAAAAGTAAAATTTCAACTTATCCCTCTAAATCATGTAATATTTTGTTGGTTGTGTATTAATTAATTTTCAGTTACCATAATCTCTCAATTACAGCTGAGAATTATATTGACTATATTGAATTTTAAGTATTATTATATGTACTGATATTTTATGATAATTTTTATTCAGTAAATATTTCTTTGACCTATGTATATATATATANNTTTGAGGTAATTTGTTGATTGTCAAGTTTTATGAAGAGAGGATTTTCAGGAATTCGGTCTTAGTAGTTAAAGAATTAAAAACTAATTTGTAACCAAAAATATTTAAAAATTAGTTTTTAATTCTTCAACTACCAAGACTAAATTCCTGACAATCCTCTCTTCATAAATTTTTTTTAATTCCAAATTTTGAAAAATTGAAATTTTGTTCTGAAAATCATAATATATACAATTTTCAACACTATTTAAGATTTCATTTAGCCCATGAGAGCAACCACAATAGTAGGTAGTAGTTATCTACTTTAAGAACCAGTTTTAGATAAGATTTGAAATTCATTCCAAATTGCATCAGAACTAATATTTTTAATTTGGAATGTATTGTATCTCAATTTATATTTCCTTGCCTAAATATATTTCAAATGGCAAATTAAATAATTAAAAAAAGTGATTTTACTACACCTGCATATAATCTAGGCTTTACAACTTTTAAATCTTTTGAACAAGTTGTCATGCATTTTGCCACAGAAAATTGCGAAGAACTTATTGTTGTTGCCCATTTAAGGTATTTTGCAAATTGCTTTTAATTAAAAATAATTTGTATTGATTCTTTGTTTTTAAACAAACAACATAACAAATCATTATAAAAATAAATATGGTATTTTCATAAATAAATAACAATAATAGAATGCTGAGAAAAATAGTGACTTTAATGGCAAGTAATTATTTTTCCTTTGTCATTTTCAGCATTATTATATATATA
>KZ806873.1:985295-1001047 GCA_000696205.2 Oncopeltus fasciatus
ATATATATAATTTGCTCTAAATGAATATTATTATCTCTTGTGTTTGAGGCAATTAACTAGCCATATTTAAAATTCAAGTATCCTTGTAATTAATGTTTATATCAGTATTGTTAACAAATATTTTATTCAGTATTTATTTATTATGTTGATATCCACTTTTTCTTTTTGCTGATTTATTATTTTTAACAAGCTTTATGGTTTTAATTAAGGTAATAAGCAATAATGGTACCGGAAATTGGTTCATTATTCACTTATAGGAATGCAATAGTTACATTCATCTACTTTTTTGATGGGAGTTATGATCATCAATTTGGTGATGAAAGAATTACTTTACATTTATTTGGACTTAGCTGTGTTTCCAGAAAGCAGATAAGCACAAATAAATGCAAATTAAGAGGGAATGAGACTTTCTTTCATCACCTAATAGTTTTGTGACTGAATATAATGAGTGTTTACCAGTTATGGTGAACTTGTTTTTAATTTTCACGTCCATCTTATAGAATGTCAGCAAATATCATAAGAATTAATTGAAGAAAACCTTTAAAAAAATTTTGTTTCATTTTCTACCAGCACATAATGTTTATTGTTTTATATAGTGAATATAAGATAGTTAACTATATATATATAAAGTTAATTATCTTATATTCTCAATGTAACACACAGAACAATTGGTACCATAACTGAATGACATAATTAATAAACCTTCTTTTTTTTTTTTATTAAGTGTTAGTCTCCCTTTCAAACACTTACGATCATGGAGGAAGGGGCTATCTACAGGTTTCCACACTATTCTCAACATCCATGGCTCAGGAGAAACTTTTATTTATCAATAAAAGCTTCCCCTGGGCAGGATTTGAACCCGCAGTGCCACAAAAGTGAGACCCGAACAGATCCCATGAGCTACTCAGGCCCCCCTAATATGCCTTTAAATGCTATATATTTTGTACCGTCCATATTTGAGGAGCTTAAGAAAGCCAATGAGTGGTTTATATTAGTAAAAATAAACTTTAGGTTTTCATTGTGTTAGTTGTAATCCTATTTAAGTGGTAGTAGTAAATGGCTCTCATAAAAATATACAGTTAATCTTTCCTAAAATAGGATAGGATCAGGTTCTAGGTGGATAAAAAAAACGAGGTTATTACGCCCTCTATTTAAGATATTAAGGATTTAAACCATATAAATTGTTTGTTGGAGGAATATAAAGGAGGCACAATTACATGAATCGCAACTTATTCTTGAACATTTTTACAATTTTTTTTTTTTAGCATCATTTAAAATTTTCTTTATGAAATTTACTATTTTTACAAATATAAACTCTTCTGAATAAATAGTAATTTTTGTCCATATTATGAAATATTGAAGTGATTCTGAACAATTTAATGTATGGAATCTCTTTTATATTTAGTGACTAATAGAGACTGAAATATTATTTGGACTAGGTTGTGCCTTATATTTAACTACTGTCTTATTTTTCAAATAACTATAAATAAATTGTATGAAATTTTCTGTTTTGGTTTCCTAGTACTCTCCCTCTTTATACTTAAGTTGATTTCTGACTTAATTTATCATATCAGTATATATATTTTTTGCAATCATTCAAATTTAGTTGCTTAACTTTCCTATTCCTGCTTATCACTAAGTTACCTAAAAACTTATCTTACAAGAATTTTTTTATAATAATAAACCCTTACTACTCGCCTTCTGGCTACCTAATACTTGCCAAATCAGCTACAAGTCTTCCAAAACAAAAGATCAATTTTAGTCTTGTCCTTATAGACATCCATATTCAAACATTTCAATTTCCTAAGTGTATTATTATTTGGACTTTACTTTTTTTTAAATAGTGCGCATCAACTGCTATCGTGGTCATTAGCGCTGACTACTTTTTATAAGCACTTCTTATCTTAACTTCTTTAGAAAAATTAAAGCATTTGATCTGCTTTCTTGAAACTAGAAAGAAAGCTAACAAAGTAGAAAATTACTTGTTTTATTTTGGAGGTAAATTTGTTGATCGTGAAGTTCTATGAAAAGAGGATTAAAACCAAAATCACCATAAGACCACCTCATATACATATATTTTTTCTCTTCTTCCACTTCCAGGCAGTAATATTTCCATGAACTTCTACCCATTTAAACCTTCTTATTAGTTGTACCCCACTTCTACATCCATTTCCTATTCCTTCCACAACTGTCAAGTAAAATTTTTAAAAAGATCAGTCATGATGTAGACACAGTTAAGCAGGAGTCTCTCTCTCCCCATTACCTCATTTTGGTACCTCAGAATATTATAAATAATTCCATAAATGAGGCCAAATACACCTTACAAAACATTTTAAATTTAAGGTTGCATATAAACCTCAAGTAATTCAGTTCCTCAAGAATGCACTTTATTTTCAACCCAATAGAACTAATTTTTAACTATTTCTAAGATTTTTTTTTTATGTCACAAACATGCAAAGCCTTATAGCAAGCACCTAGAATGAAAATAGTGGGAAAATAATAAAAAACTAGTTTGGTACAAAAAAAAAAATACAATATATTACAGAAGAACAGGTACATAATTATGAGTGAATCGGTATAAAATAATTATAAAAGAAATGTCATAAGAACTTATATCAATAATTGTTTTGTCTGAAAACAAAGATCTCTATTGTTTAATTATCTTAGAAAAAAGTTGGCTTTGTTGGTTAAAACCAACTCTCATTAAAGCAACGAGTAATTTCATTATAACCAATAACAACCTGTATTGTCAGATTTAACATAAGTTAGTAATAAGTACCCTTAGCATAGAGACCTCTTTAGTACGCTCGAAGATATGGTTGTGACTCATTTCTGAGTCTGTATGCTTTGATAATGAACTGTATTTCATTTGATATTACTTGGTACTTATCTAGTTCCACATATAAAATACATAAGTGTGGTCCATTCAAATTTGTATAATATATATTTGTTTATCATTATAAGTTATTTATTCTTTAGGAAACATATTTCATATCTCATTGTGCAGATAAAAATTTTAAAAATATTTTTGACCTTTAATTATTGAAGCCCTTATATATGCAAAGAATGTATTTATTTATTAAGAATTTAGATATCCTTCATCTTTTTTGGAAATAATATTTGTTCTTCTTTAACCACTCAATCAATTGACAGGTCTATTGGGCAGATGTATTAATGCGAAGAATGTATGATGTTCTAAAGCTATTATATGCAATAGGACTTGGGCTATGAAGTTTATTATTTTTATATAAAAGATTAATTTCATTATATTTATTGTTCCAATTTAATTTAAAAGACAATAAGTACTATCAAATCACAAAAGTTCAATTTATTATTTCAATACATAAATTTTTAGTTAAGTATGCAATATTGTTAAAGGAAGTTTTTACCATTTACAACTAAATCAATTTTATAATAATACTAATTTGAATCATGAGTCAAATTTTGGTTTGAATCATGGCTCAAAATTCTTTCTCTGATTTTTAAAACAAATGCATGTCTTCATATTCCTTATATTGAGTTACTAATTGAATACATCTAAATTATAAATAATATTTTATTTGTTGTGATATTTAATCCCGCATTAATTTTATACAATAAATGCAAGGGAATTTTATTGTATTCCCTTGCATTTAATATATGACTAATATTATTTTCTATATCAAACTAGAACAAGTATTTTACATCAAAATTGCTTTACTCTTCTTTTTGAAATTTTATATATTTCTATCTGTAAGTCAAATAGGAATATGCATAATTTAATTTTTGTATATATAGTGTAAAAAAAAAAAAAGAAAAAGAAAAGGTTTAAATTTTTATTTATTATAGAAAATCTATTTTTAAGCAGTCCAATCACATATCTATTTATAAAGTGGTGAGACACTGAGTGTTATTTAGCAAATATATACTATTGAAGTAGCTACTTAATATCATTTAAGGCTCATAGTTTTTTTATTTGATCCAATACAGAAGATAAAATTTAACTGGACCCTATAGTAAAAGTTGATAACATTCACATAATTTATAAGTTTACTTAAAATATTTTTATTATTACATTAAATTCTGGAATATTTTTGAATTTTTAACACCCTGCAAAATTTCCAAGATTTTTTTCTTAATTTGTCCTTCAAATAAATTCAAATGACTAAATATTATAACATTGCAATTAAATTATAATTAATTAAACTATTTATAAAATGAAAGAATGTAAAACAAATTAAAACTCATTTTGTATGAAAAATATAATTTTTATAAAAATTAGAAGTTTCTGCTTACATATTTAGATACATGCATTTTTTACCTCTATATGAATTAATAATGTTTAATAAATTCATCTTTAGAAAAGTGTTCTCGTTTTCTTGCCTTAAATTAAAATTAAAGGAAAATAATCATAATGGTAATATAACCAATTTATGAATTAAATTAATTTGGATTTGTTTTGCTATAGGTACCAGTAAAATATCAGTTGTTCACTAAATTTTTAGAGTATTTGTCTAGGAACTATAAAAAACATAATGTGCCGATATAACTTGCTCTTTTTTTATCAATTTGAGCAACATATTCTATCCATTTTCAGGATAATATATTGAAATTATGGTAGTGTTGTGTACATTGTGGTGTACAATCTCCTTACAATTTTATTTCAAATTGAGAGTTTTTGACGATAGAGATTATTAGTAGATGTTTTTGTTGGGGTTCGTTTAAGGCTGATCCAAAAATACAATTTAAAAAATGTGTATTTTATTATTATCTGCTAACATTTTGGCTTATATTGTAAGCCATCTTCAGGAAATATAATGCCATAATAAAAACATGAAAAAAAAATTAAATGATTTACATTATTATTGGATAAAATTACTAAAAGTATTGTGATATCAAATGCTACAACATATTGTTATTGTTTTTCCACGGCATTTGGTGTAATATTACTTTTAGAAATTTTATGCAATAATAATGTAAATCATTTAATTTTTTTATTATGAAGTATTTCAGCCCTGAAGATGGCTTACACAATTTAAGCCGAAATGGCAGCAGATAATAATAAAAAAAGAACACACATTTTTATTTTATTTTTTTTAAATTCTCTACTTAAAATTTTAAGTGCCTTGAATTCATTTCACCACTGATTTTAACTTCCACCTCTATCATATGAGCTTCTTCTTCTTTTTCAATGCCAATTAAAGGAAACTCTCCAGTTATAGGGTTTTTTAAACATTTTTATCTATAAAGAAAAATACAATATTAAACTCTCCCAAACCTTGCATAATTGTTAACGTAGTATAAAGTTTAAATAAATAACTTTTCTGAAATCCTTTCATTCCAAGCAATTATTTAGATACGTTATTCATATGCTAACATATGCTTCTTGGTTACTTAAGTCATAAACAAAGATCTTAAGATCCCTTCAAGATTCAAGTATTATTTTTATTTTTTTATTTGCATTTAAATTTAACTGCTCAGTATTAAAATATCTTATAATTCTTTGTATGTTTCAATTCAATAAAAAATAGAAAACAATAAATTTTTAATAATCCTAGAGAGGACAATAAAAATAGTGCAAGTTAATATATCAAATTATTTATTGACCATATATATTTCTTAAAAGCTTGCAGCTAGATTTGAAATTTAATACATTTTTGGCTTCTTATTGTTTACAATGAATTAAACTAGAATAGGATTTATTAAATTTAAAAAATCTATAATGATCATTCTTAAACTCATGTAACTTCTGACCTTTCTAGACTTGTTGCATTTGATCATTTATTTTGAGATACATCTTTAATTGTATTATTGTTTTTGTTTAGCCTTCAATTTATGTATTAAAAATATGTAGCAAATAAAGAGGAAGGAGCTATTTTTACATATCTTTATATGAGTGTATATTGAATTTTATATGTATGCAGTATTGTAAATTTTTTAGTAATACGAATATTTTTATAGTTCTGAATTTTTGAATATCTTCTACTTGTGAATTGCAGTTGGGAATACCAATGTACCTGCCTGATAAATATTGTTATAAATTATTGAATAATGTTACTTATAAATTGTCTAACATTTTTAACAGCATAATAAAGAGTTGGTAGAATGATACATGTCTTTTTAATTCTCCCAATGGCTTTTATTGTATGGCTCTACAGACATGAAGCCTATTTCTATTCAAATAAAAAGCATTGGCTTATATTATTATAAGGATCTTCTAATAATAGCCAAGTTCTGTGAAAAATAAAACCAAATATAGAATGAATATATTACAGGTGGAAAAGGCTGAATGCAAAAAAGAAAAAGAAACTCATAAATGAAATTAATATTTAAGGATAGACAAACTAAGCTAATTTCCTGATATGAAATTGACTGACAGTAATTAGAGTAAATGGCTAATTACATCTGAACAAGGTGGATGAAACGAAGAAGTAAGAATGAACTTGGAGGTCAAATTGTCTATCTATTAACTAAAAATGTTAGTACATAATTTGTTTCAAAGTTTATTTTCAAACATTTTTATTCTATACCATTATTACAAAAATGCATAGTAAGGAAAATATTTAAGAATGCCATTTTGATGAGTCTTCTTATTTTTAAAATATAGGAACCAAATTTGGTATTTAGGCTTTCTATTGCAAACTGTTGAATGAAATCATTTAGGGTTGTAACAGATATAGAGGAGTGGAATTTAGAAGGAAGGAGAGAGAGAACAGTACTCTACTGATAACTGACACAAGTATGTTAACCTACAACCAAGGGAGGCTATTTCTGTAGTTTTGCTAAGATCAGGAAGATTTTTAAATTTAAAAACACTGGATTTAAACCATCATTATATTTAGAATTTTTAGCTAGACAAATCCAGTTTAAGAGATGTATTATAGCTAAGACTAAATAATTTTCTTACAAAAAAATTATTTCAACTCTCAACAAAAAGCAACATAAATGAACAACAGATGGGTCAGAAAGTTGGCAAGGTCTGAAGGGGAGTAGTTAATGAATATTCGTCATGGACCTTCCAAATTATGAAAACCATTACTCCTACAGGCCCAATTTCATCATTAAACAATTATTTGTTGTTTCATTGTTCTAAAAACTGAACTTATTTTTTATTTTATTTTTGAAAGCCACAAGCCAAACTTCATTAAGAAAACTGAAAATAGTAGCCTGCAGAAGGACAAACACATTTCATTCCCTATTCCTTTTGACCAGATTTTCTACTACAGGAAGAGTTAATTTTAAAGACAGCCTTTTTATCACTCTTCCTAATATTATTTTATTATTATCTTTTCATTTCTTAGGTAACTCTTTATTTAATGCATTAAGCTTTTGACAATTTATGACATCCTCATTGTGCAGAGACAAAAGTGACTCTTTGAGAGGCTCCTTCAGTGTGTTTCGATATTCAAGGAAAACTCAGTATAATGGAATTGCTAATGATGAAAATCATATTGATTAACTAACTGTGTATGACAGACTATCAAAGATTCAGTGTCGTCTCTGTACATTTAGAATGCACCTGAGAATAATGGCATAAATTGTTGAAAATCTAGCATAATCTTTTAATGCTAATAAAATTAAAATAATTTTTTTTGGCTATGGGAAGACCAAGGATTGTTATAACCAATTATATATATAAATGTGTGTGTGTGTATGTGGAGAGAGGGAGAGAGAGAGATATTGTCAGTTTCTCCATATTTTAAGTTCCTCCAGTTAGCGTAAGGCAGAATTTAGGATATTTTTTAAATATTTTAAACGTAATAAATAACATAAATATTATATGAATAGCTTCTAGTATATTTGAGGGAAATCTGGTAAAGTGCCATCACAAAGAAACTACTTAAACCAAGAAAATTTCCCAATTTAAAGGCTGAATACAAAATAATTTATTCCATTATTATTTATAGAATAAGTATGCAGAGATATACTTAATTGCATTATCGCACTTTAAAAAATATATAGAGAACAAAAAGTCAGGAGACAAGAGTAATTTATCACTCTCTACCCTTTCCCTTTCAGAGTAGGTTAAAAAATTTCATCTGAAGAATTTAAAAAAAAAAAAAAAATTTATTTACAATTTTGGGTGGAAAGAACTAGAATACTCAAATGAAAAATATAATAAGCAAGAATAAATATATGTAATCAGAAACAAAGAAAACCTTGGTATTCTTTCCACAGGGCAGGAGTAGTCAGCGGGAAACCTAGCAACTAGGAGAAGAGCACACATTTTCTCTTGGCCAGTGCCAACGTAAGTCCTATCTAGTCCTCTTATGCTCACTAATAGGGAAAGAAACAAAAATTCTGAGAAGATTAATTAAATATTATTGAGATTTGTCCTTCATAAAAAAAATAAGATTCCAAGAATATATATAGCAAAATAATGAAACATTTCACTCAACAAAAAATTCAAGAATAAACTGATTAAAGAAGTATTTACAAAATTACCAGTGCAAATAATGCACCTAACAGAACTTGGGTACCCATTTTTTCAATGGGTAGATTATTACACTGAATATTAAATAAAGTTTATATATTCGAGTCACATAAATACAAACAGAGGTCACATCACAGCCATTATTTACAAAATTAAAAACAAGAATTAAATACACATTAAGATCAGTGACAATCACTAAGAAATATTGCTTATAATTTACAATATAAATTGTGTACAATGGAAGAACCAATGATTTACTTAAAAAATATTTATTAACAATGATTTTATAAGCTTTATATGATTTAAATAATTTCTGGTTGATTTTATTTAAAAAATTTCTAGATTTATGAGTGAAGTATTGTAATGATGAGAAAATGTTCAAGAACAAGTTCTTTGGAATACCAAAACCTTTTTGAACATATATTAACATATATTAGGTAGGAGAGGGCATACAAATAAGGCACTAAAAATTGAGAAAATATTAAAATTTATAAGTAAAATGAAAAGTGGATCATTCATGGAGCTCCACTCCTGTAATTGTTTAGGTCATTTTATTTTTTAAAATAGCAAATTAAACGCGTGTGTACATATATGTATATATGTGTACATATACTTTTAAAATACAATACTAACAAATAAAATTTTCAAATGAAAATTATCATCCTAACCTGCAAATAACGGTTTTAATCATTATTGTACAAAATTATTATCCAAAATAATAGCATTGATAAACATTAGTTTTAATATTGATCAAGATATTATTTCTTTCTTATAGTTTATCAAAGTCTAGAGTCTGAATTAAAAATGATAATGTTCAATTTATAATTTATTATTTAAAAAGCTTATTTGAGTTTGGAGTACTAACTTCATAATCAAAACCAGTTTTCACCAATGAATTAAACTGAAGGCTGACACAATTTCAGCCCCAACAACCCTCTTTATCATCAGGCCCACATAACATCGCCAAAAAAAGCTAATCTTTGTTCTAATGGAAAAATTTCTGGTTACAAAATTCCACATTCCTGGCTCCCAAAAACTCTAATTCAATGTTAATATAAACTCTCAATGAAGTACAATTATCAAAAGTGCTTTATAAAGCATAAAGTTAACAGTGCAAGTTTAAAACTTTTCCCACTAACTTACTTCTAAATTTGTATAAACAATTACAAGACTAATAGCCTTGTAATTTAGGGCCCATTAAAATCACACACATAATCTAGTACTTAGTTGATTATTATCAAAACTTTGAGGGTAACACATTCACTGTCTCCTGTTAGAGCCACATCACTGAAAATAATTAACTGATGGCCAAATTGAATTAACAATAAGATTATTAGAATTAATTTATAGTTAAATGAATTATGTAATTGAAAGATAATAAGATTAATTAGTTCCAAAATTCCCGTTGGATGAATGCGAACAAACACACAAACACTATGGTCATATGGTAGCATTTCTGTTTGCTTTACTTAAAATAAAGTAACAGTATTGTTCTTCAAAATCATCAATAGGAGTGGTATCATCTAGAGTATACCTCATTGATTTATAAAAATCTAGAGCAGCAGCATTGTGTTTAAAAACTGTAAGTATAACTTTTTTCATGTTGTTTTTAAATGCAATTAGTTCAAGAAGTTGAGACATAAATTTGCCTAGTCCTTTTCTACGAATATCTTCTACTAACTGCAATTCATAAACATAAAGTACATCCAAACCATAGTCCATATCAAACCTGAAGTGTGAAAATGCAATGGGTTTCTTTTCTTCATCATATGCAATAAGATACCAAGCAGCATCTTCTGTCATTTCAGCAAATTTCTTCTCCTCATCCCAGCCCCAATCACAAGATCTATAATATGATTCCATATTATTTTTTAGGAGTTCAAACACAAATTTAACAATATCTTCAGATAAATCTTTTACTTTTTTGCATTCGAGTGTGATTGATAAATTATTTCTGTTAAAACTTTTAAAGGCAGGAAAATCTAAAAGTGGATCTATTAATGCATTAGCTCTCTTGACATTGTTTTGGCACATAAGTAAATGTTTCTTCTCTTCCTTTAATCTAGCTTGCTTCGTCAAACTCTTTTCCGTTTTTCTGCCCATCTTACGAAATTATATTAGTATTAAGTTGAGAAATAAAGACTTTTTATGGTAAGAAAATTCTCTAGTAAAACTATACCAACACTATTTCTAAAACTCATTCACTTAAGTAATGAAACATGTAAGGTTACATTTGGCGCGAACTTCAGTTCAGCCTTCTTAAGTGAATGAGACAAAGAGTTTAAATATTTTGATCTAAACTTAATCTCAATTTCATATATAAGTTTTATCATCGTCCTGTGGAATTTACATTCCCGTTAAAATAAAATAAGTGTGGTAATCCGAGCATGAATTCATACCTCAATCACCCTATAAAACGGTTTTCGTACAACTAATTTGGTTTCTTTTGGGATTTGTGCTACAGTTCACATCGCATGGAGACGTCTTAAATATATTATTATTAATTTATTATCAAGAACTGGAACTCAGTTGTACAACTTAAAATAAATGAGTGAGCTATTTATATAATAATATAATATTATTTTTAATTATTCTCATATTTTTAAGGAAAACATTTTTTAATAATTAATAGAAAGCCTGAGTCAAAATATATATTTTATCCAAGAACTGGTGAACGAAATTTTAGTATCTGTTCATGAAGCATGATTCAAGTTAACCTATAAACGATTCTTTATGCAATTTGCTTAGGGTCTCAATGTGTGTTTCCATTGCATTTAATAAGTAATTATTAAATCTCGGATAATCCTTGATGTAACCGGCAAGGAAGCTGCTGTGCATTTCATGACGTCATAAATAACTTGGTGCAGTATTTTGAAAATTACTATTTGGTTATCTTGTTTTTCTGTCCGATAAATTTTCTACAAGGAGTTCATCTCGCATTTTCGAGAAGCAAAATCCTTGTACAGAAAAATCGCGTGATTTTCTAAGTCATTGTGACAAACAAAAAAAAAAAGCATAGGTTATAAATGCTAGGTGCTCTAAGGTTTTTCCTCACAACCCTCATTTGAAATTGCGGACCTAGTGCGATATACTTAGCCAAACAAACCCTTCCCAGTGGTTGCTACTTTTGTGACGTCACACAAAGTAACTGCCCCACACTTATTAGCCGTCTTCGAATTCTGTCTATTTTCAAACATGGTCCATGGGTTTCTAATTTCATCAATACAAAAAAAAAAAAAAAAAAAAAAAAAAAAAAAAAAAAATGGGATGAAATTGGAGTTTACTATGGAAGAGATTGAAGCGGGTGGAGATAAGATCTTTGACAAAAGGAATATTAAAGTCGTGATGAAGGATAGAGTTGGACACATAATATGGAGCGTTAGCAATTATTCTGAGAATTTTGGACTGAAAGGATTGAATTCGTTGGATATTGGAAGGCTTAGCGACACCCCACAGTTCTGCACCGTAGGTCCAGATTGGTCGTATTATGGTCATGTAGATGGTCAGTTTATTTTCTAATGTGAGGTGTGAGCGCCTATTTATAAGGCTGTAAAGAGTCCTTGGCGTCTATTGAGTTTTTGTCGTTTGATTTTAGTATGTTCATTCCAGTTGAGTCGTGAGTCAAGGTGGAACCCTAGGTAACGGACTGAATCAGAGAAAGGTATAGGGATGTTATTATATGTAACATTATCAGGAGAATCTTTTCTTAATTTAAAATTTACTTGTACGCATTTGGACTCATTTATTTTAATTCGCCATTTACTGCACCACTGCTGAATAAATTAAGGTGGTTTCGTAAATTGTTAGAAGCGGTTTTGGAATCAGGGCGGGAGGAGAGGATCGCTTTGTCATCTGCAAAGAGGACTGAAAGAGTATTAGGATGAGTAGGGATGTCTGCAGTAAAAAGGATGGGTCCTTTGAAAGTAAAGAAAGAAGGCTAATTGGTCGATAGGATAATATGTTAGAAGAACATTTACAGGGTTTGGGAAATAGCATTATTTCAGAAAATTTCCAGAGAAGTGGAAAATGAGTGATTCGAAGGACACAATTATAGAGGTAAGTGAGGAAAACCATTGGCTTTTGGGGTATATTTCGAAGTATTAGCCCGGTAATAAGGTCCTAGCCGGGTGCTTTGCGCATAGGCAGATGGTTTATAATGTACTTGACCTCAGAAGGTGTCACTGCCTTAATCGGTAAGGACATTGATAATGGTATATCGAGTGACTCATCAACCTCCGCGTTATTGGACAAGTTATCGGGATCAGGATGAGGAGTGAAAGTTTGCTTTAGAAAAATAATCTAAAAGGTTATTAATAAGGTTAATATAAAGGTTTCTAAAAGGTTATCTCCTACAGATCATATTGTACATAATAATAAAAAATTGTAAAAATACTATTGTATTGACAATTTTTCAATAAAGTATATATTAAAAAAAAAAAAAAAAAAAAAAAAAGGTTATTTTCACTACCAATGAATATATACTATCATATCTTCTATTATCCTTCATTGGTTTCTGCAAACCATCTTCTGTTGGTGAGCGCTTTCGGACATTGTCCATTTTCTTGGCCGAATACATGTGTTCACTGTCACTGTCTGTATTCAACTGCCTAGTTGCTCCACATGCCAAACATTTGGGCCTTGTCTTTGTCAGAAGTGGCCCAGGAACCATCTTCTCGACGCAAGGGGGCAGAAGGCTCATGATACTTCGGAATCCTGCGAGTAGCAGTCCAGAGGGATTTGTCTCCTTTTGAGAGGCTAGACAGGTAGGCATTAAATGCCTATTACGTCTCATAAAGCACCTAGTTTTTGCTTTATGAGACGAGATAGCTGTTTGAACTCCCTACGATCTGTGGGATGTCTGTACCTCTAGAACAGGGCCCGAGCTTGACGCTTAGCTTGTATGAGGTTTTTAATGTAATCAGGGAGGGGTTCAGCTGAATTTACAGTGTAGCGGGTGCTGGTGGGTTTTAGACCCACCAAAGACATTGCAGAATCTTTATAGTAAAGAACTGGACAGAATCATCCAGCTTTTCAGAGGTTTTAAGAAGATTCCGAGGTCAAGTGACTCTTCTAGGAGAGTTCTAAAAAGTGGCCAGTCAAAGGGACCACTTATTGAGGTTGGTGGCAATTGTCTAGGGATAGGTGTGAGAGACAGTGTGAGGAAGACAGGGTTGTGGTCAGAGGAAAGTTCATTTAATGTTTTTACAGATTGATGGTAGGTAATAAGATTTTTTACATATGAAAAAATCTAGGATATCAGGAAGACGGTTTACATCGGTTGGCCAATAGGGGGGAGAGGACGGACTTAGAGTAGAGAGATTGTGAGAGGAGATAGCATTATACAGAGCACGGCCATGGGGAGTTGGTCGTTCTCGTGCCCCACTGCAGATGTTTCGCATTATAATCTCCGCCAGAGAGGAAACGGGAACCTAAGGATTTAAATTGCTCTTGGAATTAGCCTGAGGTGATAGATTTGTTAAGAGGGCAATATACTGCAGAAAAGGTAATTGGGGAAGTGGAAGTATTGATGGACACTGAAGTGGATTGGAGCGAGTTTGTAAGAGTGGAAGGTATTAAATGATGAGTATAGGAAGTGCGAATAAGGAGCGCAGTTCCACCATGAGCTCGTCCATCTGGGTGATCAGTTCGGTAAGTTGTATAGCCTGGTATGTTGAGTTTTTTATTTTTTGTTAGTCGTGTTTCAGTAAGTAAGAGTACGTCTATACATTTGTCTTCTAGAGTTAGTTTGAGTTCGTTTGTATGTGTTTGAATGCTGTTAGCATTCCAGAGGAGGACAGAAAAGGATCTAGGAGAGGAGGAGTTCATTTACTGCCAGACGAGGAAGTCATATTAGAGACTACCGCTGACAGTACTTTTAGGAGAGGAGTGATGAGGGCGCGAAATTCCGAGAAAAATGAGTGGAGCATGGATTGGAAATCATTAGATATTGACGGTGGAGGAACATGAGAGATGGCAGGTCGCTCTCCCCTGGGAGGCTGACATTGAGGAAGAGGTTCTTGTCTCAGCCATAATAACTCTTATAACATAAAAAATTCTCTTTCCCTAAGCTATTTAATAAAATCTCACAAAATTCCTTACAATTTTATCCTTACATCCCTTGACGTCACCAGCCTCTTTACGAACGTGTCCAACAACTGAACCACACACTACTTTTACCTGCAGACTCTCTCACTGTGCTGCGATTCTGGTAACCTACTCTTCCAAAACAAATTCTACAAACAGATATCTAGACTGACCGTGGGAAATGGCCCCTGACACAATGAATGAATGACCTACTAGACACATTTTTCCTTCTTTTTTTTTATAAGATAATTCGTCAGAAAAAGCACTAGAAGTCCTAAGTTCCTTTAATTTAATAATCCCCGCTTAAAAATTTATAATAGAACTAGAATCTAGAACCAACTCCTATTTCTGGACTTACTCCTAATCAGAAACCAAGACGGCTCCACTGGTACAGTAAACCTACATACTCCAGACGCATCCTACATTTTAACTCCTCACACCCTTATCATAATAAAAAAAAAATGTTGCAAAAAACCTCATATCCAGAATCCTTGACCTCTCTGTCAATATATTCCACGACAAACATTCTTAAACAGACATTCTTAACAATAATGGCTTTGCACGACTCATAATACACAGACTCATGAATAAATTCTTCTTCTTCCAGTTCTCCCTCCACTCAATTCCACCTAGCGACACTCCAATAATCCGTTCCCTACCCTATATTCCCACCTTATAAAAAAAAAAATCCTTAAAACTTATACACTAAACTGAAAGACCCCATTTTCCGTACTGACAGATGTAACGTCATTTACAAAATCCCCTGCGCCACTCAAAATATAACAGCAGCATATATTGGAGAAACAAAGAACCCCATAAAAAAACGACCATCAACATGACAATAAAAAGAATAAAACCACCACATCCCTTTCAAAAAACTCTACTGACAAACACTCTTTCGACTTTGATAAATTCACACTTCTTGCGACTGAACCAAACCTTGAGAAACGACTTTTAGCCGAGTCTATTCACATATATTTAGAACATAACCCCATTAATGACAAAACAGACAAAGACTACATTTCTTTCACAAACAGTAATATTTTCCAAATCTTTAAACAAAAATCACCATGAGACCACATAATAGTATTTTTTTTTTCTCCCTTCCCTACAGTGATAATTTCAAGAACCTCCAGCCATCTTATCCCTCTCATCCTTACCCCACTCCTACACCCGTTTCCTGTTTCATTCCACAACTCTCATGATGTAAATAACGCTAAGTATTACCATAGTCTCTTTCTCCCCCCCCCCCCCC
>KZ806873.1:1004056-1014752 GCA_000696205.2 Oncopeltus fasciatus
TGATCGCTGTTATTACTATATATATATTTACATAGTTTTAAAAATTTTAGATTCTATATTGAATATACCTTTTATAATTATAAAATACCATAAAACAAAAACAAAAAATACAATTAAAATGACTTAACAATGATATAATAAAAAAATGTATATTTCATGAAAATTGAAAATTGCCTCGTATATGGCCTACGATATACATCTTCTAGAATTACTAGGAGAAAGGAAAACAATTGGGATTGAACAGAAAGAGGAAAGAGGTGTGACGGATGTTGATGGGTATGGAGTTCCAAAAGGAAGACGCGTGGACTATAAAGGAGCGATCGAAGGATAAAGTATTTCGAGTCGGGGGATAGATATCAAAGGGTCGTGATCGGTTACTGTGGCAGAGAAATGGAGGAGGGCAAAGATGCAAGACGGGGGGTGAGTGGAAATGATAAGGGAAGGAATCAAGAAAATACCGACATCGGAGGGGAGAGTAGAGCTACCCTAAACCAGCACATAGGTAGGTAATATAGGAATCTCTAAGGAATATCAAGGACAAACCTAAGACTGTTCATAAGACAATCCTCAAGATCCCCAGAAAGCCCCTCCCACATACCCCAGGAACCCACAAAGGATTTGTAAGGGAGTAGAACTTGCTATAGTAGTAGATAAACTGACATATCATCAGTTGCGAATTCTTTAAGAAATAATAATTTATTTGGATGAATGAGTTTAACAAACTCATCTGTTCGTCTTTTGTGAATATAAAAATTTAATAATTTATTTTATTAGAATAGTACTATTACCCTTATTCAAATAATAAAAGCTAAAGTTAAAATACCTTGCATAATTTTATATTTGTTCTATCTTACTTGAACGTTACTACTTTCCATTGTTATTGGAAGATAATTGGACATAGGGAGATAGCACTAACAACAATGATATATTTATTCGAGAGTTATTTGTCAATTAAACAAACTGGGTTAACTGATTTAAATGTATCACGTGTTACCAACCCGTAAGATACCATCCCCTATTTATGTAAATTTACGGGTAGGTTTCACGACCCTCCTTGTCGTATATCTTCCAGGGAATTGTTCACCACTTCCTTTCTTCTCCTTCTTCAGGCCTTTTAGATCTACTTCCTCAGAAAGATTCTTCTTAGCTGTGATTGTGAATATCCACACTAACTGATGGTTTTCAATAACTCAATAAATGTTAACAATATCCTCACATAGTAGTTGAACCCTTTTTTGTACTTCCAACAACGCCAGTATTTTGGTCAACAGCCAATAATTAAAGGAACACCCTGAATACGCTTTGCTTCTTCTTGATCATTTCAATATTCATTTGTTCAGCTTTAATATACTCTTTCTGTACAACTAAGAACTTTAATATACTTTTCCTGTCCAATTGTCGTTGACGTTTCTAATATTTTTAGTGAATGAATCAACTGAATCACTGACATCATTTAAATTATGACCTAAAATTGTACTAAGCTTACTATTTTGGCTATGTTCTTTTTTTTTTCAGGAAGAACAATTTTTTCCATTGTTCACAAGGTAATGAATTTAAGAAACCAAAGTAATTACAGTCACTCTTGGCGCAGTTAAATTAAACATAGTCCCATAAAATATAAAATTCATAGTATGTGATTTTTTTCTGCCAAGTTTATAATTAAAAAAATTTCCAGTCCCATGAAAGAAGGCTATAGAATTTGGAATATGGATATCTATGAAATATTAGTTCTGTGGGATAATTATGTTTTAGTTGCAGTGAAGAAAAAATATAATTGTACACTCATATTATGGATGGTATCTTTGTAGTTACAGCCATGTGGGGAACATCTCTTATGGTACCAGACCTATTATAGTAGAGTGACAAAGAGATCTCAGAGATATGTCCTTGGTGGGGAAGAACGGTTGGCATTGTAGTCGGAATGTGGAAGGGAGTGTTTTCTTTTGGCCTGCAAGAGGTGGAATATGGCGACCGGAGGGAGGAGTAGCGTGTCACAGTGTATGGCCGGCGTGACGGCTCTCCGTACAATGGCGAGGATTGTCCTCGCCTCCTCGCCGTGTCCGATCCGCATTAGAGGAAGCCCGGCCACGTGGGGTCTCGTGGCTTACCGGGCTCCAGCGCGTGGCCCCCTCCCCTCCAGGACAATCAGCAGGTCTTAGGGCAATCCGCGCTAGCTCCCGCCAAATGCCAGTGAAATAAAGCTGTTGGAACTGTCCTTGGCTAAGGTGATAAAGGTGTATCTTCAAAGAGCAATACTCCCAATCATTTCTTAATTAATTTCTTTTTTAATATTCGCCTACATGAAAGTTGTTTTCAGTCATTCCATTATGTTCCTGCTGATATACTACAATGTAAGTGTGTAAAAAATACCCATTTGAAAGAATGCCTTAAATAAAAAATTTAAATCGTGAAAAACACTTTTGTAGTTTCTAAAAAGAAAAAAAAATTCCCAGTCATGGAAATGTGAACTTAGGGACAGGACGTCCTGTCTCATCTTCATGATAGACCTGAAGATGGCTTACAATGTAAGCCGAAACGTTGGCAGATAATCCTTTATTAAAAAATACATTTTTTAAATTTGTGTTTTTTAGATCTACTTTGACCGAACCCCAACTAAAATCATCTTAGAAAAATAACTAGAGTTATCAAGTAATAACCAATTCTTCGCTATTTTTATATTTTTTAAATTCAGAGCTGTCACGTTTTTAAACGTGTTCCTATCTTGGCAGCTTTAGGTGCAACGGCTCTGGTTCCTCGAATATGGAACCAATCATTATAAAAGCGCTCAGCAATTAAAATATTTTAAAAAAAGTACGAATGATTGTTAATTGATAACTCTAATTGTCATCAACGTTGCAACCAGCACGAATAAAAGAAAACTTAATAATTAAAAGAAATATTATATCATAGTGCAGCAGTATATAATATATATTATTTGACATTTTAAATATAAAATAAGCGTGAAGAATATTCGGGACCTTCATAATTATTAGACATTTTGAATTTAAAGAGGGAAAAACTGATGCTTTCAAAATGGAAGCGATACAATCGTTCCACTGATACACCATAAAAAATATAGTGGTTATATAACAAATATGTATTTACCATATCTACTTTATTTATTTATTTTTACGGGCGTAATAATCTAAGGGTTGATGGCCCCTAAACCCGATCCTTCCTACCTCTACTTTATTTAATTGTATGGAAGTGACTATTTTATTTTACCAAGGTTTAATGAATTTACCATTTGTCAGTTTCAAGACACTGGAACACACCGTACCTTCAGATACGTTCATCAGAAACCAGATTTCAATTATTAATAATGATTTTCACAAAACAGCCAATACAAGAAAGTCTTTTTTTTTTCTTATTTTAAAAATTACCCTTAATTAATGGTGCTTAATATTTTTTCTCTCGGTGAAGAACGCCTTCCACCTTTCATGGAACCAACGTGATTTGCTTGATTTCCCCGAGGGGGAGCTCGAGTCACTGGAGTGTAATGAGGCAGGCATCACTCACCAGTCAGCCGGCTTGTTCTCGTCTTCTGGGAGTAGCAGTTTGTAAGAGTGATCTCTGATCGCTGTTATTACTGAGGAAATAACAGTGGAAGGAGTCGCGACGACTATAACGATCCCTGGCGTGCATTCCTGAAACTTTCCGATTCCAGAGTGTTTATTTGTTCATTTACGGTAATATTATGACTCACGTGTCAAAACTTCTCAAGTAAATAAATATTTCTTATGAAGTCCGTCGCGTAGGAACTGTGTAACCTAAGCAGATTTCCCTTGTTTCATTAAAGATGGACATAAATAAAAGAAGCCAACCTGAACGAATAGGAAGCGTAGTTATTTTTATATGCATTCGTTAAGATCTATGTACCTTAAGCAGAGGCATCCCTCAACCTCTTATAAAATTATCAAACACACACAAAGTGTATAATAACAGTAACAAAAATATATAAACCTTCAAATGTCCAAGGACAAAACAAGGTAAAAACGGAACACAGAGCCTTATCTCTGCGGCTCGCCGAGAGGTACAAGGAACTAAGCTTTATATAATAACATAAAAACTTAGAGGGTAAGAAAAAAAAATGTACCTTAATGAGAGTTTTTCGTAAAAAAAAAGTTAAAGAAAAATAAAATGTTAAAGAACTATGTTTTTAACTTATGTTCTCTCTACATTCTAGCCAATATAGCCAATATTTTCGTTAATAATGTGATTTGGTTTATCTGCAGAAACTTTGGCGTACAAGATGGTAGCCGATCTGTCAATTAGGCGATCCATTTATCTCCAGTGATCTATCCCGCCCGCAAAATCAGAGAAGGGTTCTGTGGTGGGGGGAGGGTCTCCAAAGCAAAATCCGTAATACAGTAAATAAATATGAAGTAGAGTATCAGACTAGAGTGAAGAAAATGCTGCCATCTTGAATCTACAATCTACAGATCAACCTTTTTTGTTTATTTATTTTGTATACCACTCTCTACTCATTATCTACACCACATTAAAAATAAAAATCAGTAAAATGTGTAGGTGTTTATGAATTAAAAAAATTCAAATAGGATAAAAAAATTTGGGGTTTTACCTTCAACTTCAAACATAATAATAAAAAACCCAAAAAAAAAACAACCTAAACATTCAATTTTAGATAAATAAGATTGAAAAAACAAAAACAAATAGGTTGGCAACTATATTTAAAAAAAAACAGCTCACTCAGCCAACAGCCCGGCTAGCTCAGTCGGTAGAGCATGAGACTCTTAATCTCAGGGTCGTGGGTTCGAGCCCCACGTTGGGCGTCATTTTTTTTTTTTAAATATAGAAACCAAATTCAGTATTGTTTGACGGTCTGCTAAATACCTCCCAATTGCTCTGAAATATTTTACCATGGTATTTTATTTTTAATTAATAATAATAAATAATTTTGTTAATTAGTAATTTTATTCTTCCATGAATGACAGCTTGAGAAAATAAAAATAAAGGAGAACTCCTGTCCAATGATATTTTGGCAAGAAAATATAATCCGGAAAGAGCCTCTTCCGCGGAAAGTGAAGGACCACACGCAGTTCTGAGTGTGCTTTTAATTTGAGAACAGTCTTTATTTATGTGAGCGAGTGGAAGCTAAACGCCACAACAAAACCTGAAGACAAACCGTAAACGACTGTGGACATACAAGATAGTAGGTTCGGAGAGAGTATTAGCATAATCAGTGAGCGGGATTAAGGCCAGAGGTGCATCGGCTGTAACATGTGGCCCGCAGGAGCTATAAACATCTCCAGCCTCTTCTAACTCTTTTCTGTCAGCTGTCTGCATTACCTCCGTTTTTATTTTTGCACAAGTCAATTTTATGTCCTTCACCAAAAATGTAGCCCCTTAAACTTAAAAAATCTGAACTAATCGGGAATTTTTGCCGGAAGGAGAGCGATTGGTTGTGTTATCAATACCGCTAACCTTTGAGGACCTGATTTTTTTTTTTTTTTTTTTTTTTTTTTTTTTTTTTTTTTTTTTTTTTTTTTTTTTTTTTTTTTNCACCACACTCAGGAAAAAAGAAGAAATATTTTATTATTATATACAATTAATGCAAGGGAATAGAACAAAAAATCTAAACTGTATAGGTTTTTTTATTCTATTCCCTTCCATTAATTGTTTAAAACTAATTTGGGATTAAATACCACAACTAAAAAAAGAAAGAAATTATTATTATGTTACTTAAAGCAGAAGGATTTTTTGAGAAGCATTTCGTCTCATGCAAGGGCAGAAACGAACTTTATATAAATTCCTCTTTAAATTTTTGTAAAGTTTGCCTCTTAAATAAATCCAGCAGTTTTTTTTTCTCATGAAGTCCAAGGAAAATTCAACAACAAAAATAAAAATAAGAACAGCAGTTCTTCAATTAAAATTAATTTAAGATAGTCAATCAAGAAGCCGAATAATTGGAACTGTACTAGAATAATTATCTGACTAGACGGATTGTCAGGATTTGACTTACTTTCTATTTTTGAGGGATTTTATCACCATCAATGATGTACCTCAATATCATTAAATCCATTGACATCAATCATTAATATTTAATTTATTATTTATATTATTATTATTTATATTATTTATTATGGCTTTAATAGCATTAAATCCATCATTAAGTCCACTAATATTGACACAATAGCTTAATAATCCGCTGTTTTAGCTCTAAATAGTTTCATGAAAAAAAACAAAAATAAAACAGTTGCACTACCTCTTTGATCTGTAGTAATAAGAACCTCTTTGATCTGTAGTAATAAGAATAAAAATAATTTAACAATGTGAACTAATGAATTCAAATAACCTGACGAAGACCTTTTGCGGTCTGTGAGAGTACATAATATTGATTCATGCAAAATATTGCACTTTGATGGAAGCTGCAGAGGACAAAGTTTAGCAATGAGATAATTTGTGAAAGGTCATGAACTTGCAGAATAAAGGTAATATTACCTGCAATAGTTATTGGCTAATCTCTTCTTTCCATCCCAACGGGAGAACATTTGTTATAAATTGCCGTTGAATTTTAATGATATTGATTTTGTGGCTATCGATTCATCTGGATTGATCAGTAATTGGGAGCTAGAACGTTTTTAATACTCTTCGAATCTATTTAAATTATTTTTCTGGGCTCCAAAATGTATGTTAGTATTCAGCTCTTATTATTTATTTCTTATTTTGCATAAAATAATTTTAAGTGGAAATTCTAATAAAAAATTTAGACTAAAGCTATAACAATAAATATTGATTAAAAAATATATTATATAAAATATTTTTATTCATTTTATTTTATATATTTATATCTACACTAATGCTCTTGGGACCATCAATATATGTTATATGTGTAATATTAAGAGGGCGGTGATGGGAGTGAGAGGGATAGCGTACCAAGGTGTTATTAGGCGTCCTCAAGTACTTANTCTTAGAAAGATTTCATATAATTTGCCTTCTTGTTTTTTATAATTTAACCTTAATACTCTAAAAAAAAAACCTTATGAAATTACCAAATCTGTCAGCCCAGTTCACAGAGGGCTATAGGACTGATAAAGACAAAAAAAAATTGTAAATTTCGTAGTTGTTTCTATGTAATACCAGATAGAACAAAAATACCTGGTCATTACAAAAGAATATGTCACATTATAAAAGGAAATACAGAATGAAATAAGGAGTTTTGGGGATTAAATGTAAATCATAGTCATTTTCTATGGCTTTTCTTCGATCCTCGACATTTCTGACAACCCACATTTTCTTTCTAATTAAGGTGGGTATCTAATGGAATATCGATTCTTGTACGTTAGGAATTTACATTCCATAAGTATGAAAAGTTAACCCAAAAAGTTATTTTTGTTACATGATATTAATATTTCCAACATTATTTTGCTGACGTCTAGTTACCAGCGCAAATAAAAGAATTAACAAAAAAGATTTATTAGTGGAGCTAAACAAAAGTTGATCATAATTTTGGGATACATTTTGCGGATTTGCGTTTTTAAAATTAACATGAAGAGCACTTTTGAATCTCTTACTTTAGAATAACTAAAACATGACTCATGGCAACGTTGTAAATATAAAAAAAACTGCATTATATTCGTAAATATCATTCCTAATCAGAGCTTAGGAATTTTCTTCTTTTATATAACATTTTTCTTCAAAATGTTATATAATACAAATGTTGGTATTTTCATTACTATTCTACTAATTTACACCTGCTATCTATATAGTATATATATTTCTTTTTGTTACACTGAGGGCGGAGCTCATATGCAAATACGATTGTATACGTATCTTGGTTCTCTTCAAAACCCCTAGTTATCTCATCTAATACAAAAATTTTTTGTTTCTAGAAAGAAAGAAAGAAAAAAAAACTTTATTCTGGGATTAACAGACGGGATAGTTGTTAAAGTTGTTAAGCGTGATTTATTGTAGCAGTTTGGTAGCCAAGATTTGAAAGGACCACGATCTTATTTTTGTCCAATTTAATGTCAAATATAGTTTGATTATATAAATATTGTAATGGATTAAGCCATTTTGCAATTCACCATTGAGATTTTCATAATGTGTAATATTATTCAATATAATGAAGACCGATGATTTCTTAAGCTTTTCCAATAAAATAATACAAATTAAATAATAATATGTGACATATTTATTGTCGTTTATGTATTTCATTTTTTTTTTTTGTTTAAATTTTTATTTCACAGTCTGGAATCCATAAGTGTCAATCTCCATATCGGAACTGTACTTTTTACTTCTTAAGTTTTTCATCGTATTTCCGTATGAGCTCCGTCCTCAGTGTAACAAAAAGAAATATATATACTATATAGATAGCAGGTGTAAATTAGTAGAATAGTAATGAAAATACCAACGTTTGTATTATATAACATTTTGAAGAAAAATGTTATATAAAAGAAGAAAATTCCTAAACTCTGATTAGGAATGATATTTACGAATATAATGCAATTTTTAATTTTATTTACAACTTTGGCATGAGTCATGTTTTAGTTACTCTAAAGTAAGAGATTCCAAAGTGCTCTTCCTGTTAATTTTAAAAACGCAAATCTGCAAAATGTATCCCAAAATTATGATCAACTTTTGTTTAGCTCCACTAATAAATCTTTTTTGTTAATTCTTTTATTTGCGCTGGTAACTAGACGTCAGCAAAATAATGTTGGAAATATTAATATCATGTAACAAAAATAACTTTTTGGGTTAACTTTTCATACTTATGGAATGTAAATTCCTAACGTACAAGAATCGATATTCCATTAGATACCCACCTTAATTAGAAAGAAAATGTGGGTTGTCAGAAATGTCGAGGATCGAAGAAAAGCCATAGAAAATGACTATGATTTACATTTAATCCCCAAAACTCCTTATTTCATTCTGTATTTCCTTTTATAATGTGACATATTCTTTTGTAATGACCAGGTATTTTTGTTCTATCTGGTATTACATAGAAACAACTACGAAATTTACAATTTTTTTTTGTCTTTATCAGTCCTATAGCCCTCTGTGAACTGGGCTGACAGATTTGGTAATTTCATAAGGTTTTTTTTTTAGAGTATTAAGGTTAAATTATAAAAAACAAGAAGGCAAATTATATGAAATCTTTCTAAGATGATTTTAGTTGGGGTTCGGTCAAGGTAGATCCAAAAAAACACAAATTTAAAAAAATGTATTTTTTAATAAAAATGACCAAGTCAAGGAAATGTGAACTTAGGGACAGGATGTCCTCTCTCATTTTCATGATAGCCCTGAAGATGGCTTACAATGTAAGCCGAAACGTTGGCAGATAATCCTTTATTAAAAAATATATTTTTTAAATTTGTGTTTTTTGGATCTACCTTGACCGAACCCCAACTAAAATCATCTTAGAATAATATCTACGGTCAATAAACTCTCCTTTTGAAATCTTTCTAATTCACTAAGATTCCAAAGTATTTTTATAGCAATTACAAGTTCAAAATTGAAGATGGAATGCCAAACACATCAGTGTAGTAAATCCGTTAAGTTGTGCAGGTTTCGGGAACAGAGAGTTTATTTACATTAAGCAATCCATTTGTCATCAAATAAATCGAATATTCGTTTTTGTTCTATTAACATGTGGTTCTTTAAAAATACGAAATTAATCTGTTCCAGCTGCTTTTGCCTTATCATTCCTTCAACTCACCAAATAGGAATTATCAGCCGCACCATTTTAGAAAGTTAATGTCAGGCCTGAGATTTAGGTTTTCTTCGGGAAAATGTCAAAGGGAGTAAAAGCCGACCGGAATCGGAAGGGTCCTTGATTCCTACTCCTGAAAGGGAGGATTCCAGAGTTTTTTCCCTGCCGTCTGAGGTGAATGGTGAGCGGCTCCCGGTGTGGGAGGCGGGAAGACGTCAGACTCGTGCTAGGAGTTGGGAAGAGACTGCCGGCCGCGTTCCCACGACCCCCGGAGATTTCCTAGCACGCTCTTCTACCGCGCGCCCGGCTACCGGCCAGCTTCCGACATCTCGTCCATAGGTGGAGGGGCTTAACTTGGCAGTCTTCAATCGTTTGACCGAAGAGCTCCAATCTTGAGAGCTGCACAGAACTACCTCTCCTCCGCTTAGTATAAACTAAAACTATTATAGTATACTTAACTATAACTATTATCATACCTGTGAGAATGAGAAGATGGCGAGGGAAAAGATGAGGTGTTCTTACATGTTGCTTTGTGTTCGGACCAGAGAGGAACAATGTTGGTCTGTCTTATCTTATACAATAAACAAACATGATATTAGTTCAAATAGAGAGTTTATGACCGTAGAGATTATTAGGATAGAATTGATTGGGGTTCGGTCAAGGTAGATACAAAAAAATACAATTTAAAAAATGTGTTTTTTATTCTGTTCCCTTGCGCTAAAAGTTGTTAAAATTTACGTGGGATTATATACAACAAAAAATATTTATAAAATTAAAAATTTAAACGTAAATAACGAGAGTCATTTAAACAGCTTGACAATGTCAGCTCCTCCGAGCATAATTCGATATATTCGTCGGCCTCGGAGGTTAGACTCTCGACACTAGTGCGGGGAATTTAATAACTTATCAGACTTGTCCCAGTAGCGTAATGGTAAATGCACCGGCCCGAATAGCAGGAGATCCAGGTTCGAGTCCTGGCTGGGACAGTTAGATTTTTTATTCTGTTCCCTTGCACTAAAAATT
>KZ806873.1:1020724-1034080 GCA_000696205.2 Oncopeltus fasciatus
TAATAGTTATATTAAAGGTTCTTTTCTTATATGTTATTTTATATATTTGTTTTTGTGTATTTATTCTCGACCGACTAGAAAAATTGTGTAGTCAGCACACCGTTTTCGCCACATGATTTCTCACCGTTCAATGAAGAATGGTACTCAAACAGAGCTAGTTGTTCCTAGGAGCACACCGGGAATCCTCTGGGTCGTTAAATAGAAGCAAAGAAGTAAAACCAACTGAGTGCAGTTAGTATTGAACCTGGGTGGGACCTTTGGCTCAGAAATTCGGTGCATTAATTCCCGACCACCAAATTTCAAATTTCCTTTGAAAAGCTTTAAAACTTCTGTTCGTTCTGAAGTGATGTAATGTAAATCTGAATTTAAAAACCTTCCAATGGAGGTACAAATGAGTTACGAAGAGAAAAAGAAGAACAAAAATTTGCAAAACTAATAGCGCTCGTTAGAGTTGTACGCACCTTCCTTTCTAAGGAGAAAATAATTTACTTCATGACGTAATTTAAATGCTTTAGAGTTTTAAGATCTTGATCATGGAGCTGTGTCCACTCAGTTTATTAGATAAGTCAAAGATACGTTGAAAATTGAAAAATATGATTGATTTAATGCAATTTTAAGTCTCTGGGATCTGAAATGACTTCCCCTCAAAAGAAAATCTTTGATGCTTCTTATGTTTGCTCGGCAGAAAAATCATTTTACATAGTTTAAACAATTTTAGTGCAAGGGAACAAAATAAAAAATCCAACTGTCCCAGCCAGGACACGATCCTAAATCTCCTGCTTGCAGGTTCGTGTCCTGGCTGGGACAGTTAGATTTTTTATTGTGTTCCCTTGCACTAAAAATTATTAAAATTTACGTGGGATTAAATACCACAAGAAAATTAATATTTATAAAATGAAGTTTAAATTTTCAACGTGACAGTCCTACATGGATTATACTAAATATCAAAAGTCCCTCATGCAGGAGCTACGTTTACTAAGTCAATTATTCTCTGTATATAGTTAATGAATATTTATAATTGAACTTTCCATATCATTTAATTCCCTAAACTTATATAATATATCATTTATCAATCAGTAATTCGTCACAAAGACCTTAAGTTTCCACTCCAACCATAAAGCATTAGTTCTATCAGCGATTTTTATTTAAAAACAAAAAGTATTCCCCTTGCGAGGACGGGTCATCAGATAATAGTTATGTATTTTTCAATTTAAAACATAAAAGTAATGTGTCCAAAAAGCAGGAAATTTGTTTTATACGTATAGTACTTATTCTTGATTATCACTTGCCATAGTTGGTGAGTTGGGCAGTGTTTTCTTCCAACTCTATGAATTCCTGGTCGCTCGTGTAGGCAGGAAGATGGAAAGATCCTGTAGTAAAGTGGCTGTTGAAGAGAAATGCTATTGGTTACTGTGAGGGGCCAATTAGCTCGAGCCCTGGGATCACGAACTTCTCTCTTCTTCTTTTTTTTTATTTTGTTTTGTTTTTAGAGTATTAGTTTGTTTGTTACTCTTATTCTGGGGTTTCTTTCACTTTGTTTTCGAATTAATCGCAAGTCGGCAAGTTTCCCTCAAAATTGTCCGTCACGCAGAAACTGCATAAATGTAATGTTTTATTCATCACATTAACTAGGAAGACATTGTATCTTTATATTGTTTATTATTTATATAAGAGTTGAATATAAGAAATAACTGTTACTACTAAAAAGTTAATATGTCTATAATCATCACCTAAGGTGTAGCTAAGGAATAGCTAAGGAGTAGCTAAGGAGTAGCTATGGTAGCTAATGTGCAGCTAAGGTGTAGCTAAGGAGTAGTTTAGGAGTATCTTAGGTAGCTAAGGTGTAGCTAAGGAGTAGCTAAGCTAAGGCTAAGGAGTAGCTAAGCTAAGGCTAAAGAGTAGTTAAAGGGTAGCTAAGCTAAGCTAAGGAGTAGCTAAGGCTAATCTAAGGAGTAACTAAGGTGTAGCTAAGGTATAGCTAAGGAATAGCTAAGGAGTAGCTAAGGTAGCTAAGGTGTAGTTAAGGAGTAGCTAAGGTGTAGCTAAGGAGTAGTTTAGGAGTATCTTAGGTAGCTAAGGTGTAGCTAAGGAGTAGCTAAGCTAAGGCTAAGGAGTAGCTAAGGGGTTGCTAAGCTAAGCTAAGGAGTAGCTAAGGCTAAGCAAAGGAGTAGCTAAGGTAGCTAAGGTGTAGCTAAGGAGTAGCTAAGCTAAGGTAGCTGTATAATCAGATTATGAGTTTCGGATACATACTTTTCTTAATAAACCAATTTCACTAATTTATAAAAAATACAACTCACTAGTTACATTAGACACCTTGTTACCATATCGTTTAAATAAAAACATGCCTCACTGAAAGGTACAATTTTCAGAATGAAATATTAGATTTCAGTTATGTACCAGTACTAAATCTAACTATATTGCAGTTTTTAAGACCATATTTTGAATTGTGACTTCTTCAGAGAAACATATTTTTTAATAAAAATAACTCATAACTTAACTAAAATTAACTCATATTATAGAAAATATTGAAGAACATAACTCTAAGAACATAACTCTAATTTTTAAAATATATTAACCAAATTAGGTGTTTAGACTTTCTATTGAAAACCATTGAGTGAATACATTTTTTGTTGAAATCCAATGAGTGAATAGGGACTAGGTACGTATCAAGGCCACAGTGAATAATTGTCATTATATATTTTTATATTATGCAAAAATTTATAAAACACAATGGGTGAAAAAATTAATTTTTTAATGTTCTATAACATTTTTATGAGAAATGTGTATCTCCTATTCTCCCGTCAGAAACAGACTAAAGTCTGCTTCACTGATCTTAAATTTCGTACTAATTACATGGTATAGTTTATATGATACAATTAGTCATTTACTTTTATTTATGTGAATCTTTAATGAAAGATGGGTTTAGTTTATGCTCATCTTTGATCCTAAGAGACAGACTTAAAAAAAGAAAAAAGAAAAAGCAATCATAGCTTTGTGTTTTGGCAGTGAATATAACTTATTTATTGTACATAAAATAAGCAGATTTCTCATAGTCTATGTTAAATACAGCATGTTAAGAGAACTATACTAAGAGTTTAAGAACTTACACAAATATTTGCAATATTTAGTTTTATACAAATTTTATTCACTTAAATAAATCATTAACCATCTAATAAGAATTAGGTCACATTTACCATCATAAAAAATACGTTTCAATTAATTTAAAAAAAATTTTGTTTATTATAGGCCAATTTTTTCTTCGGAGACTCCCTGACCTCCCTTCATAAAAAAAACATTTTGCAGGCACAGGATACCCAAAAAATGGATTGCAGTTTCGGCACCTGTTCAATAAGGTTTACTGTTACATATTATTTATATTTATAAAAAACAAATATTTAAGATGTGTTTTAAGTCATTTGTCATAGATATGTTTTATTTAACGTTTCTTTTCTGTTTTTCACAAGAAATATAGTTTCTTTTATTTTTAAAACATTCTTTATACTGCCTAATATTTGATAATTCTTTAAATTCGGTTCATAAGTGTCAGAGCACAAATGTTTGGTCAACAGCTATTGTTACTTTGAACTAGATGAATCTTGTTTCATTATTCTTTTCAAGTTCATTAAATAAAAATAGGAATATTCAAATATTTTACAATATAAATGAAAATTTTATACCTATTGTGTTTTATATTTATTTTTGTAAATAATGAAGATAATAATATTTTTTCAATTTGGTCTTTAATTAAACCCTCATTTCATCCAATTAATGAACGCTTGTCATAGGAAGATAGAAGACTAAATTAATTTTAAAATTCTGGATAATTGAGTAGATGTGATATGCATGCATTTGTATAAGAAACTTATTGGGAATTATAACTTGGTAACAATGTGAATAGCTTGTTTTACTTAAGGGGAATCTGCTTAAAAAAATATTATTTAAATGGGTATATAAATTTTTTATAAAACATGATGCCAATTATTAATTAAAAATTACATTTATATATGTGTGCTACAATTGTATATATATTGTAAATATATATTGTATATAAATTGTATATATATATTATACATATGCTCCTAGTTAATTAAGAGATAATATTGAAAAATTGGACTTGAATGTAATTTTATTAGATACCATTACAATAATGCATCACTAGTTTTATATTTTAATTTTAAAATTATGTTGTTTTGTATTTTTTAAAAAGTAAAATCGTATAAATTATAAGGAGCTGTTAGTTAGGAGCTGATGAATTAAAAACTGATTTGTATGCAAAATTTTTTTTTATTTTTTCCAACGTTTCAGTCTAAATTTTAGGTCTTCATCAAAGCAAATGGAGTGATGGGAAGAGAGAGACTCCTAGAGGAGTAGACCCCTAGTAGGGTAGACCCCTTTGACCAGATGAAGACCTGAAATTTAGGCCGAAACGTTGGTGAAAATATAAAAAAGAAATTTTGTTTACAAATCAGTTTTTAATTCTTCAGCTCCAAAGAACAATCCCTCACTAATCTCACCTCATATAGCTCAATGGTCAACTAGTTAACTCCATAATGTAAACTACCTTTTCTACAACTTTTAAGTTCTATGAATAATATATATATATGGTCAATTTTTAGGGAAATTTTGAACACAAAATTCTGAGCTTCATTTATTTAATTCAAATAAGCATTCATTAGTACTCTTTATTTAGGAGATAGGTTGAAAAAAATAAAATAAAAAAGGCAGACTTATTTACAAATTTATATTCAATAATAAAAAAAAATTACATTTTGTCTATATATATCACATACATATCGAATAGCTAAGGAGTAGCTAAGGAGTAGCTAAGGCTAAGCAAAGGAGTAGCTAAGGTAGCTAAGGTGTAGCTAAGGAGTAGCTAAGCTAAGGTAGCTGTATAATCAGATTATGAGTTTCGGATACATACTTTTCTTAATAAACCAATTTCACTAATTTATAAAAAATACAACNTTAATAAAAATCACAGTCTTAGTTACAACAAAATATGAATTTATATATCTTTTGAAATAGTAAGAACATAAAAGTTCACTTTATTGACTAGGAGTCAAATTTAAATCAGTTTATGGGAGGTCAAATTTGTTTTATAGTTTAAAGGAAATCAGAGGAAGTCACATGTTTGAATTAATACAGATTCTTCGGCTCATTTCCACTATATAACATAGGTCATATTTTCATTTTAAAGGAAGAAATAATGTAGCTGTATCATGTAATTATTTAGACTCAATACACCAAGAAAATTGTGGTATCCTACAAGATATTATATATTCAAATTAATTTTATAATGAAAATGAAAGTTTAAAAAAAAATAGTAAAAAATAGTGATTCACTAATGCTGATGATAATTTTTAATAATAATAATTAATTGCCCATAATAAAAACATCTCTTTAATAAAAACATTTAAAATCTCCTTTAAGTTTTATTTCAACTCGATACTGAAAATATTTATATTTATTTTTTGAATTACATTTTAATAGTAGAATATTTCATTATAAATATAGCAATGCATATGATTATTAAATATATACATTTAACTTATGTTGTGCACTGAGCACTAAATTACACTATATCATAATTAAAAAACTTGCATCTATATCTTAACATAAGCTTAGCTGCTCACTAGTCAATAAATATATAAATTTTCTTTGTGCTTTAACATTAAAATGCACAGCTATGCAAATAAATTTCATTAACATAATTCTATAAAACAAAAACTACTTAATACTATATTAAAGCTATAAATTAGTAAATATAACAAGAATGTTATCAATTACTATGAAAGCACAAAAAAGCAACAATATACAAGCAAAGCTTCTCTAATCTAACAAAATAGTAATAAAGCATTATTTACAGCCATTAATGCAATAGTATAAACATAACTAAAGAAGGAACAATAATTGTGATAAGAACAAAGAAACATACCAATCATAATAATAACAGGTTAAATGGTAATAACAACTGTCTTTTATTAATATTATTAACTGCTGATAGCAACAAATGTATAACATGAATTAACAATAACTGGAATGAAATAACTGACCTGGGTAGGTGTATTAATGCCAGTAAAACTATTAATTAAAATATAAGAAACATAACTATAAAGAAAATAATGAAGAAACTTAACTCATGCATATATTATAAGAAAACGTATTAAAATGAAACAAATAATAAAACAAATTAATTGGACAATTGATGATAACGAACAAGAAAGAAACTATTTAGGTAACATGTATAATCAATATTAAAAAAAACAGATGTAATAAAAAGAAGTACAGTATGCATATTAAACTATAATAAAGTCATTTTTATAAAGAAGAATTCTGGCACAACAGTTACACAATAAGTCTTAGAAATAAAATTTATGTGATTTTATCAAGATCAAAAATAACAGAATAATCTTTACTTGAGTTATTATTTTCTAATAACTATTTACCACCTAATGTAGTCGAAAATAGGGACAGAACTAACAAAGCAAAACAAAAATGTAACAGCAAATATTCATTAATAAAATAAAATAATTCATTTTGTTAGTGAGAATAACTATTTCTCTGGATTTTTTCTCTCTTTAATCAATGTTTAAAAAAAAGGCATATTTAAAAATAGATATGTATATAAATATTATATCATTCCAAACAACACTTCAACAAGTAACATCTTCGTATTTTGAGCTGAATTTCTTACATATTTGTTTTTGGCTACTGAAATCATACCATTCAAGCAGAATTAGAAAAGTATGAGTTATTCAAAACCAATAAAATTGAGATAAATTATTGTGAATCTGTATGAGTTACTTTTTAAATATATTAGGATTATCATTAAAATATAATTATTTTAAAGTACATTATAATTAATAATGGAATGTAAATGGCAAGTTAACAATCATCTTTTCATAATTCAGTATTATCAATGACATGAACAAAGATTGAACAATAATAGAATTTCAATAACAATGCATTAACGGATCCAAAAAAATAAAATAAAACCAAGTCTGGCATTCGATGATAATGAGAAACTGCAGACATTAAATAAAAAAGATGGGATGAATTCATACAATCTTTGTTTTTTGTACCACTAACTAGTATGCTTATAATTAATATAGCCACAACATTAATTAAAATCCTATAACTAACTTTTTAAAACACAGAATTTATAAAGGAAGTAAAGTCTAGACTTGGTAGTTAGGACATTTAGTGTTTTTACTCAGTGATTTTGAAGGGAAACATTAACACAATCAGGGACTTTCATATTCAATAAAGGGATTTTGGGATATTGATCTCAAATTTGAGGTGTGAATTGAAAAAAAAAAAAAAAAATGAATTAAATATTGACTAACTCAAATACTTACTTTAACAAATATGAAATAAAGAGTGATCTGAAGATCATTAAATCGATTCCAACAAATATTTTTTTGCTATAGACAGAGATAAAAATTGCAATTCTAAAAAAGTGTCTTAAAAATCTGTGTTGTAAAGCTCAACTTAATTAAAAATTGACAACCACTGACAGTGATATTTTTTAGTTTTGTGCATCAATCTATAAATACATAATCAGCGTTTCTCATTAAAATTATAATACTAAAAAATTCTGAATGTCCTAAAAATTTTAATAATTAATTTAAACATAACAAGTATTGAATTGTATATTTCATATACCATTTTTTAATAAAATATTTTAGATAACCTTTAAATGTTAACTTCGAAGCATTATTTTTACTTATATTTGTTATGATTATTTTTTATCACAATTATTAGATTCTTTATTGCTTCGAGGTAACTATCCTATAACAAGAAAAAGCTCGTATAAATAAATATACCAAACATCCTTCAATAAGAAGATAATTTGTGAAAGACAATATGTATGTATATATTTTAGTAATTAAGTTCTTAATAATAGTTTTTTAATTCTTATTTTTAATTTTATTTTTCACAAATAATTGTACTCAGAGATATTTTCTTTTTNTATATAAATAAAATTTCTTAATTTAAAAAGTACATTGAACTAAAATGTATATAATGAATGAATGAATAGAAATTACAAAATCAGAAATTTACACTTCTTTATCTTTAGAAAATGATAATGCTTTTAAAACTAATATATTCTTTTTTTTCTTATTTTTTTTTTTTTAAATTAAAAGCATAAGTGGCTTTTATAAGATCATTTGTGAAATAGAGATCAAAAATGCTTTCAAATTGACAGGTAACAAACATAAATCAAGATTTATTATAATATGTAAAATTTTGAAGTCTTGAAGGAAAACAATGTAGGTCAATAATTTTGGAGGCTACAATGGATGATTTGGATGATACAATTCTATCATTGACAACTATAAAAAATATATTCTAGTTCAACTATTTGAGATATGGACAGGAAGATGAGATCAATTTCATTTTGAACTTCTTAAATGGTTAAAAGTTTTGGATGCTATTTTTTATTTTATTTGTATTCAGGCTGTATCAATAAGTTGGCTGTAGAGCTTCAAGTAGTACCATGGTGCTTATAGAAATCATCTTTCATGTTGGATTTGATTATGGATGAAAAACACAATGAAATAAGAATGAACTCACAAGTAACTATATTGGTGAAATAAATACCGCAAAACTTAAGACAGTCGGCTCTCTTTGTAGTATATTGGTCCAATGAGTTGATTAATCATGCATGTCTTTGCTTAAAACTCACTTGGTTAAATCTGTTTTGTTTATAGTTTAATAAGTTTTGTTATATCCTCCGGAAACAGTTAATAGAGCTTTAAGTTTGCCCCTAGTTCTGCTTTTTCAGAATAGTTAATCATTCATCGTATAATCTTCTGTCGATCATCCTCTTCTAAACTGGAATTGTGCCTTGAGAGGATGTTTAACCTGTATTTAAATATAATTATCTCAGGAATAAGTTATGGCAAAAAGTGCTATCACCAGGGTCGCCAGACGGGCTGGGGTTGCCCTGCCTCCCTCGGCCTGGAGAGGTGAGAGACCAGCCTGAGGCCAGCCTCCGGGTCGAGCCCGCCGCCTCCCAAGTAGGCAGCCACCTCCTTCAGGCAGGAAGCCCAGCCCTCGCTGTATCTGTCGTCGCCGGCCGGCTGCTGCTTGCCCGGCTGCTGAAGACTCAGTCCTCCGGGACCGCTCTCCCGGCTCAGCCGCTGGAGGTGGCGTACCGTCAGCTCGAGGATGTCGGCCTTCTCCAGCTTGGCCACGTTCTCGCCGTCAGACTGGAGAGCGGAGACCATCAGCTCCTTCAGTTCGTCCAGGCATCTGTTGATACGGGCTCGCCTCTTCCGTTCCAGCATAGGCTTCATCACCTGAACAGATTTAACCATGCATAAGTCAAATGTTTCTAATGGAAAATACTAATAAAATATATCAAATTATATTTAAAACCTCAGGGATTTTTTCTATGTTTCTCACACTAAAAGAAGTAATAAAGACAACACAAATGCAATATTATATACGCATACTTGCATTCTAGTCTGATTCTATCTTTTATTACACTGAACACGTGAGAAAATTTAACTGTTATATAATTGAAGCTAACTTGATAACTTATAATTGACTTTAACTTGATATGGTTAAATCCCTCGGATCCTTTTTTTACTTTTTTTTGTTTCATTTTGCACAGAATTTTGTTTCGAAAAAGTTTTGCTGACCGAAAGGGTAGATCCCTAAAAAGTAAGTCAATAACCTGCGCTAGGTCATATTGATGTCTCAAAAGCGATAACAGTTTCAGCGCCGGATACATTAAGTTTCATCCAAAAACAAATTATTTGCCAATTGATTGACAATTAGTCGATTAATTTCATAGATGAAGTTACCGCATTTTTGTGGAAGTGAATTCGTATAAAAAATTATGAATAGTTCTATTTTTTTAAATTTGAGAAATAAGAATCACATGACATGACAATTTCTATTGTAAATTAAAATTTTCATGTTTGTTTAGAATTCCATAAAATTTATCTTTGAACACTTCAAGGATATTTAGTTTCGAGGCAGGGTTGGCCGAGGGTTATCCGTTCTGATCTTTCAATTCTGGAGCTCTCAAGCCCCCCCCCCCCCCCCCCCNATAGGCTGGCTACGAGTAGGTATTCCGACCATCTATGTTCTTTCGGTCGAAAGGGAGGATAAATAAATTAATTTAGAAAAAAAATTATATATTATAAATATTATAAATTTATAGTATGAAGAATGGATTGGGGTATTAAGCCAAATTAAATTCCGAAAATTTTACATACTAAATGTTTTTAAAAAGATCATTTGGCATTTCAAATTCGAATAGAAATACATATGTATTTCAGCAGTAGCAGTAATTAGTTTTCATTGAAAGCTATTAAAGTCTTCCTTAATTTATCTTAAACTTTTAAGGTCATATAATCAATTATGATTATTATTCAACTGTTATTTATTTAGCTGCAATTATTGTACGGTGTAAAATACAGCTACTGTAGAAATACTGAAAAATCATAAAACTGATTATTTTATTTTCAAAACCGGAAAATTGAAGATGGGGAAGAAAAAATCCCTCTAAAACTAATGTAAAACAAGAGGGGTAGATATTTTTTAAGATGCAAAATCTTTATTCACTATTTTATTGAGGTCCGACAACATGCTTTCTGTGGAATGGCGTTCGGAAAGCATGTAGTGTGAGGATGTAGCCATTCTGAGTAAAGGGGAAATGCCTTTTTAAAACA
Organism: Oncopeltus fasciatus; assembly: GCA_000696205.2. Lineage (NCBI taxonomy): Eukaryota > Metazoa > Arthropoda > Insecta > Hemiptera > Lygaeidae > Oncopeltus > Oncopeltus fasciatus. The sequence continues at coordinate 1,031,416 of KZ806873.1, forward strand.
GGTTTTTGCTAACCAATTCTTGCAAGAGTGACAGATAAAGGAGGAGGGGAGAAGCATAGTCTGAAGAGGTTCCCACGCCATGAAAAATTGTTATTTAATGCTAATATCATTAGATTATATATGTCTTCAATTTTATACTTTAACTAAATCATGAATTGCTTTAAAAAAAAAAAAAAGTGTAATTTTAGTAGTTTATCAAAAGAAAAACAAGTTAAAATACAACAGACTATAAAAAAAAAATTAAATTATAACTAGAGTTGTATTTACAACTGAGTTGAAGTAATTATAATTTCAATATATGAATAGAAAAAATTCTTAACAAATATATGAATAATTTTTCTCCAAAATTAGTCATGAATTAAACAAAGAACGATAATTTTATAATATTGTAAAGTAGTACTCAACATATATAACATTTATTCCAATCTTGAATCACGACTCACATGGGGCAAACATACTAAAATTAAAAGACAAGAACTCAATCGAAGACAAGGACACAATCCTATACAGACTCATGAATAGGATGTCCAAACAACCTGACGCTCTACAAAACTTAACTAAGCCATACGGTGTAGAAATCTGGTGTGCCTCCAAGCCTTTCAACATCCAACGAATCCCCAGTCCTTTCAATCCAAAATCCTCAGAATAATCGCAAATGCTCTCTATTAAGTATCCAATTCCTCCCTTCACCACGATCTTAATATCCCTTCTGTTCAAGACTTCATTTCTTCCCGCTTCACCATTTTCCTCAGTAAACTGCTATTCCATCCTAATCCACTAGCCCAGACCTTGTCTTCCAACTCCAACCCCAACAACCCTCCCCGTCGACGAGTTTGTAATTTATTTGAGAGTGGTGTCATTGGTCACTTTTTTGCGATTGCCATTTAATTTAATTTTTTATTTCTTACTTTGTAATCAAATTACTAAATGTTTTTATATTAATAAAAAAGGTAAAAAATAAGTAAAGGCTAAAGGGGGGAAAAAATAATTCCAACAATTTACATGCCTAATAACTGCTGTACCTCAACTTATTAGTTATGCATGAAAAATAATATACTTAATCTGTTATCCATATTCGTCAGTATACACTAATAAAAGGCCTCTAAATGAGAGATATGACCTTGTTAATAGTACTGAAATGTGTGTGTGTGTGTGTGTGTGCGCGCATGTTTATCTGTGATTGTATGTGGTTCTACATTTCGTATTGATGCTAAAGTTAAGAAACGAAGGAAAAATTACTGGATATAGAAATCTCGAAACTAAGTTAAAATAGGATATTATTATTATAAGGGCCAATTCCAGGTCCCTGATCACCCCAAGCCCTTTGTGACGCAAACTTAAAAAATACCTGAGATTTATGCAGCGTGATAATATAATCAACATAATCATCTGATTAGAGGAGATAATTTGTTGTTTTTTTCCCCTAATGTTTCTGATGTTTTCATAATTTTGAATTTAGCCAGTCTCTCTTAATGAAGAAAAACCAGACCCCGTTTAAGAAAAGTCAGACATCAAAATAATTTCTCTTTTCTCATATAATTTAAGAAAATATGAGAGCTTTTAATAATTATGCAGACAAAAATGGATTTAATGGGTGAAATTTTCATTAACACCTGGGCAATATAAACGTATTGCTTATCATAAGAATTCTGATAAGAAAGAAACATATTTTAGTTTTATTGGTATTGAATTAAAAGTTAGGAAAGTCAGTGAAATTTCTGACGAGAAAAATATAGGATAATCCAGGTATCGTAAGTGAAGAGATCTGAATCCTGTAGATTGTTCTGGGATCTTGCAGATACTGGTTCTGCGAACAGCTCCAGGTGTGGAACAGACCCCAATGGAAACGGGAAGTGTGGGGCTGTCATCATAGAACAAAGAACGAAAGAAAAAAAAAAAGCCAAAGCGATACGTCATATATATTCTTGTTAACATATACTAAACGTCTCGTGAAAGTGGTTAGTCTCTCCCATCAGATATACAGGCTATAACGGAAGTCTGACGATGCAGATTTATGGAGCACATTTTCAAAATAGAGTGTACTTCAAGAATATATATTCACTTAGATTTATTACATACTAGCAGTGATATATATATCCAAAACTTGAAAGTAATTTGTCCAAAATTATTTCAATGACTAATTATTGCCTCCAATGAAAACAATGCATTGTGCAATGCAATTATTTACATAAATTTGCACACACGCACACACTCACATGCTAGCGTTTTAATTTTGAAATAAATCACACATAATACCTATTTATTGAACAGTCATGAGTGGTATGATTGGATGACCGACATCTCTTGCCAAAGGCACCCAATTCAGTTACTTCATAAACGTTTAGCAGCTTTATAATTCGATTATATAGTAATAAATAAAATAAAATAATTTCATAATAATTATTTTTCTAATTAAAATATGCAATGATGTGCATTTTTGAATAACAAACATTAAGTTTTATAGAGTCATGAAAATTGATTCTTGGTGACACAACGTCCCCTCTCGTGTTCATGATAGCCCTGAAGATGGCTTACAATGTAAGCCGAAACGTTAGCAGATAATTTAAAAGAACACAATTTTTTAAATGTGTATATTTTTGAATCTACCTTGACCGAAACCCAACGGAAAAAAAACATTAATATAAAGTTTTATAAATTTATATAA
>KZ806873.1:1034326-1051968 GCA_000696205.2 Oncopeltus fasciatus
ACTGCAGTGTTATTGATTGATATATAATAGTAATTAATATCAATAATAAAATAAACAACTACTTTTTAATTAATAAATAATACACTGGTTAAGGCTCTAGTTTCAGATAAAAAATTAAAACTATGATTTTAATAACTAAGCGTCAAGGATAAAAACCCTAATGTGTCGTAATATAATCCTATGTGCTAAAATAATGATTGATCACTTTCTCCTTTAATCATCATCATCATCAATGTATGTGTTACGGTTATATTACAGCTTAATCTGACTTTTCTAGAGAAACAAATCAATTTTACTATGACTTAAGAATGTTTCGGTTATTTATCATATCAATAATGGACAGATAGTAATTATCTTTGCTAAACTTGAGGTATCGCAATATTAGATTACCAATAATTATTTGAATGTTTGAGTGCCATGTTCCATATGAATTAAATAAATCAATTAGAATTGTATTTTGAGTTTTGATAATTTATTTCTATAATATAAGAAGACATCGAACGTCCAATGCAAAAGAATGCATATATTCTTATTTAAGAATAAAAATGTATGGATTCTATTTAAAAAAAAAAACAGACCACAGAATTATATTTACGGAGCTAATTGAAACGGCAGTTTGGAAGATGCATGTGATCCACACTGCCTTAACCTTTTTGATAAGCCACCGTTTGAGTGTTTCAGTCGTGTTGAATCACCGTTCGAATGGGAGTAAACAGAGAGAAGTTCGCCCCCCCCCCTACCGACGTAGAAGAGAAGGAGTGTACTGATAAGAGCTGCTCACCTTTCTGTACTGATAAGTCCTGGACACGGGCTGTGGCTCGTACTGCTGCATGGTATCTCCTCTCTCCGTGCTCACCCCTGACTGACTGGCTCGCCCGTAGCCCCCTCTCCTACCCCCGCCTCGCGAAGGAGACAGAACCGTGGGAACCGAGTCGGCTACCGTCTCACACGTGCCGGGCCCCACGCCGGCCTCCCCTCCACAGGGATACACTTATTATTTCTTCTTCTTCGCCTCAGGGGGGAGGGAGGGGATAGAGAGCGAGCTCCGTCTTCTTTTTCTTCGCTTTTTCGTTGTTAGTGTTTTTTTTCTTTTACTTCTATTATATTTATTACTATTAGAGGCGTTCAGTCTGCCTAATAATCACTGCTGTTAGACACGCTTTGACCTCCTCTCTTAATACCGCACGACTTACACAGTAGCACTTATAATTCTACAGAAAAGAAATAAACTGGGAGAAGGCCTGAGATATTTCATTACTCAAACGTAATTGGCTGTATTTTAATGTATTGAGTTTAGATTTAAACCTTTGCACTGATAGCATAAAGAATGGAGTAACCGATCTTATTCGATTTAAGGGAAATTACATGTAAAAAAAAAAAATTTCTGAAATCATTGCATTTAAAACTCATTTAGCAACTTAGTAACCCCATCTTGCAACTAACCTCATATATGCAAGACACCTTTAAAAAAAAAAAAAATGTGCCAAAAAAAAAATTAATTAGGATCATAAATAGTTGGTTTCACAAACATTAAAGATGTGCCCATAATCAACGAACTCTTTGTGTTATAATTAATACATTTTTTATGATGTCTCGCAACCTGGAAAGTATTTTTTCAGATCAGCCGTAGGATAACTTATATAATAATTTTATTTTAAGGTTGATCATTTTTAAAGAGAACATTTTAAAGAACAAATACAATCTTTCCATATATATTCAAAACTTTGTAGAAAGAAAATAAAATGTGCAAATTACCAACAACCATCAAATGATATTTGAGTTCCAACTACTTAAAATATAAATTGCACCTTCTGATCCTAAATCAGAAGTAAAATTGGTACATTACAAAATTTTGTCCTACTTGTGAAAGTAAAAAATATTAACTCCTACATTTTCTGTCATTTAAATGTCAAATGAAATGTTAAAACTGTAAAAAACAAAACATATAATGCATTTTAATGTAAGTAATGTTGATCTATGACATTGAAATAAGGAAGTATAAGAAATACAATATATAATATTTTTATATGTCAAAGAGAATTTTTTGGTTAAAAATAATCTCCTAAAATATTGTGAATCATAATTATTTTTGCAGTTGTTAATTTATCTATGCATTTAGTGTATATATATCTATTCATTCTTAAGGTTTGTTGTCATCTATCAACTTATTTATTACGCATGTAACAATTTATTTCTAGATGGAATACGAAAAGTAGTAAATAATAAATTAAAATAATCTTAGCACAACTCCTTATTGGCCAGGCAGCCTCGCGTTCTTGGACGTCTGTTCAGGATTTCCTGAAGTTGGTTTTTATGCAGCTAAATGTACTCGAGTATCCTGCAAGCGTACTGAAGATTTCTTTGAAGAATAACCCAAACACTGGCATTCCAAATTTAAAAATATAAATTTCAAACTAAAATTTTACAACACAACGGGAAGAAAAAAAAGCCTTAATAAAGAACAAAGGATTACTCTTACAATGAGAGTAAAACGATTTTCTCATATTTTAAAATGTGTGATATTAATTTATATATCTCAGTCAATTCGAAATAAAAATCAGTTAATTGATCAATTAAATGTAATCAAATATATTATGAAATTTCTAAATTTGTCTATGTTCAATTGATCAATAGAAATAATAATAATAATATCCCTGAAATTTCTGAAAGTTCCAAATCAATAATTGCCAATAAATTTTTAATATTATTCATAAAGATAATGGTTTTAAAAAGATAATACATAAAATGGGAGAATTTTTGTTATTTTTAGAGTTTTTCCATATAAAATGGAAAAATTCTGTTTGATTTTCCAATCAGTAGACCGTTTGAAGGAAGAGGAACCTCTATCGGATTGTGAGAGACAAATGAAAGGTCAACTCCTTCCCATTGAAATCGATTATCGAGTTTGGTGGAAAATGACTGCGTTTACTAATTTCTTCCATCTCTAGACAACAAACAGTAGGCAACTACTTCAAATAATATTATTAACTATTAATTTTGTAATAAATTAATAAATATTAACTAAGGATAGGAACAAAATATTGAAGTCAAAAACTATTTTTACTCTACTGCAGTGTTATTGATTGATTTGGCTGCTAAAAAAGGAATGGATATTAATCAGAAAATTAAATAAAACAAAGAATTATAATAGACTTATAGAACTACTAGGCAAACCTGGAAAAATAATGGTATTTCATTACTAAGAGAATAAAATAACAGATGATATTGCTTTTCAATGGAAACTCAGGACAGTCACTTGTTTAGCAAGTGTGCAATATAAGGTCTTTGACATTATACTGCTATATAAGTCATTTTTTTCATTACAATTTGGTTAATAATTTCATCTTAAAAATGAAACAAAATTAAAACCTCTAGTTTAAAGGTAAAGAAGAATAATAAATTGATACCTACGAAACAATATTAAGAACAAATTTGCAAGTTCTGTCACAGGAAGTATTTGAAGATTTATGTTCAAAGGAAAAAAAAAAAAAGTTTTGAATTCCATAAATATGAGCCTTAGATGATTTTAGTTGGGGTTCGGTCAAGGTAGATCCAAAAAACACAAATTTAAAAAATGTATTTTTTAATAAAGATTATCTGCCGACGTTTCGGCTTACATTGACCTCTCAAGCATGAGAGGTCAATGTAAGCCAGTTCACATTTCCAGTCATGGAAATCTGACCTTAGGGACAGGGCGTTATATTAGCCCTGAAGATGGCTTACAATGTAAGAATGTCGGCAGATAATCCTTTATTAAAAATTACATTTTTTAAATTTGTGTTTTTTGGATCTACCTTGACCGAACCCCAACTCAAATCCTCTAAGAATAATATCTACGGTCAAAAAAACTCTCCTTTTGAACATAAATATGAGCGCGTGTTTCCGAACAGAAGTTCAAAAACTGTAAAGTGTAGGGGTCATGTGTATTCAATGGTCTGGTATTCGGAGGCGTGACAGGTCTCATGTTCCTTAGAAAACAACCCTGGAATTTGTCCCTAGAAGTCAACCCCTTGGCCTCAGGGGTCCCACCGAGAGAATTTCCAAGGGTAGTAGAGGTACCTTCTGACAAGGGACATCACTTTAGGGACCAAGTGCCCCCCCAATTCACCCCCTCCCCTCTCCAAGGTTTCACTTCAATCATGAATCTGGAATTATTCTCATCAATGAGAATCACAGACAGATTTATCATCATGAAATGAGTAATTCCTAAAATAAAAACATATGTATCAGAATGATAACAAATTGGCCGAGTCATTAAGATTGTCTACAAGTGGTGATTATTTTGACGTTTTCAACTATAATTGAGATTGATGAAGAGTTCTTATGGGTATAAACTCAATCTGTGGATAGTCGGAAAGGCCCAGGTGGACAGAGCGAAACAGCTCAACCCAAATCTCAGTCGTGATAGCTGGAACATGAGAACCGTTTCTAGTGAGACACAGCCCGGACAGGAAAATGTTTAAGTGCAAATATACATTTCGTCATCAGGCACGGTATTTTACACAAGTAGAGCAAATTGAAGCTGATTTCAGACTTTCGATGAGAAATCTCAATGAATTGCTACTGATCAGCATTATTTGGCTCAGGGTACAACTGATTTACTGTCATAAATTGTGGTTATTATAATATGGAATAAGATCTGATAGGGGATTAAAAACATTTCTCAATGTGTTTCGCGTCTGAAATTATATGTTGGTTCCAGATATATTTAGAAAGGGGCATAAAAATATCTTTGATTACTTTCTTATAGTTTAATGTTGTGCCCATGCAAATCCCTTTGTCTAATAACTGTAATGACAGTAGTTACATCATTATTAAATAATTTTAACATCTCCTTCTTGTAAACCTTTTCTGGTGAAGCTATAATAATGATTTTTTTATTTATCGGTGATATATAAAATTTTTGAGCATTCTCTAGAGCTTATGTACGGTGATATGTAACTGATGAACCGCACAATTAAAATATACCTATACAATTAATTATTATTCTTTCTTTATTCAAATTATATGAATAAAATTATTATGAATAAAAATCAAGTTGCTAGAGTAGAACTTTTAGATGACATTAACAAAAAAACAATAAAAAACCCAATTTTTCAATAGACTGAAAATGGATTCAAATTGACCTATCATGTAAAAGTTAGTATGTACAATCAGTGCTGTTCCAAATTTATTTTTAACATGAATAAGTAAGTGAATAGCAAAAATATAATGACAAGTATATGATTGTGCACATATAGTATTAGTAATATAATTTAGAATGCTTGACTATTTTTTCTTTTTCACCACCCATTCATACACTTAGGGTCATGGAGGTTGAGGCTACCTACAGGTAACCACCCCATTCTAAACACCCGTGAAACTGGGTAAGAATTTATTTCTCGATAGTAACCTGAAGCGCATTTAGGAATCCCAAACCCGCCCGACTCAGAAATCTGTAATCCCTCATCGAAAATCTCATTGACTTGGATTAATGATAATGAAGGATGATACGAAAATAATTCCATAAAAATTCTTCAAATCATGATCGATAATGCAACTTTATAACTTATTGTTGTTAAGTTGTGAAGTACATTGTTAAGTGTTGAGTATAATTATTAAGTTTTTAAGGTAAGTAGGATCAGGACTACTAACAACATTCAATGAACTCTTTTGAGTTCAATAACTTGTAATGGATTTCATTATTACTATTATTGTTAAGTATTGTTAACTCTTAAGTATAGTTGTCAAATTTTAAAGTGAAAGTTGCTATGTATTGTTATGGTAAAGTATAATTGTTAAGCATAAGTTGTTAAATACATTTATCAAGTATAAGTTGTTAAATATGTTGTTAAGATGTCAAATATGGGAATCATTCTGCTATGGACATCTGCTTGTGATATAATTCCGCATGCGTAAGAAAGAGCAAAGAGTACACAAGCTGAATGTATAATAATGGTCCGTGTACGACAACAAAATTGTTGATGCCTGATTCGTACAGTAAACATGGATTTGTCCCTAGCCTGCTCACAGGTCCTGTGTGGGGATTAACACAAAGGCGGGGGAGAGCCCAGTCGAGTGGCTCGCTGAAGGTTATAGCTTTCACAGTTCAGCGCCGTTTGCTAGAGGATCAGTGAGACTTTTCCGTTGAGCAGTGACTGTAACCTCCCTCGAGCAAGTGCAATGTCTGCCCTGGCAAGCTGGTACAGTTTGCACCATGTTCTCTCCTGACCTCCTACTCAGCAATGGTTCCTCGCTGAGTCTCCCCCTGGAACTGGGAACACAGATCTTAATACATTCTTGGATAACAATTTCTTATTCATCAGTATAAAGCTTTCTTTATAGTTGTGTACTTTAATAATACAAACTAGCACACAACTATATCATTATGCACATATAGTATATATAGTGCACAGACATTTTTCATATGAAATACAGCAGAAACTGACATATTCATTATCTCTGAATTTTTGAGACAGCAGAGATTTCGAGAGTGAGCTGGTAACGAATCGCAATTGCATATTTACAAAAATTAATTAAAAACGTACTTTATATTTAATTTAAAATATTCATAATCAATTTATCAATAAGGCTGGTACCCGGTATTTCGTATCTTATAAGCTATCACCTATTAAACTTCCGATATTTTCCGATATTAGTCACAACAACAATAGGCTTTATTGGTTTATTACATTAACAAGTAAATGTTTAATATCAAACTGAAATCCAGAAAATGATAACCAGATCTCATAAGATAAGCCCATATAAGCTTAAATTCTTTTAATATTTAATGGCATAATAACGTATATACAATTTTTTATTTCTACGTTTTAAGTGTATCTATAAAAAAAGATAAATTATCATATATTTTTAAGGAATCTAGAAAATAAAGAATAGCATAGAATAAAAATAAAACTTGTCATTCAATTAATAATTCTCAAAAAAACAGGCTTAATCAACAAACTTATTTTACAAACTTTAAATAAGTGAAATGTGCAATATTTATTTCTTTCAATAAATTAAATAATTTACTTGTTTACAGGTAACAGTAAGTGAAGTTATATATTTGTATTTTATCTCTTATGCATCAGTCAGGCTTTCTTAATAGGAAGGCACTCGTGGACAAGAAAATAAACCACTCCAATAATTAAAAACAGTTAAAGAGATAAATTATATCAATAAAATATTTCTACAGCAAGCCAAGAATTTATCTACACTTTTGCAGCAGTGCAAATGTGAAATTAATTTTTCCTTTGTTCGATTCCGTGATATTAATACAATACATAAACATAATAAATATTCTTTTAAAACCTTATTTTAATTATACTTATAATAATTGAACCCTTAATTTATGTTTTCGCCCCAAATTAGGTATAAGTTTCATGAAATACCACTTCTTTTTAATAACGACTATTTAATAGTAATGTTGAGCGGCTGTCATTCCAGATTTGTAAACTAATATTTTATTAAAAATATTATATATTTTAAATAGTGAATAAAATAAAAAACATTTCAATAAAAAAATATCAAATTTCAACACCTAACCTAGGCAGTCTAAGTCTAATCCGTTCTGTTCAGAATTAATTATTTCATGTTAGATGAATTTTGATAATTTCATTTTTCATTATTAAATATCAGGCATGAGTTTTTTTTTATTGATTTTAATATGTTTCCCATTCATTGCGGATTTACTCAATTTAAATGGCTGATCAAAAAATTATAACCAGAAATAGATTTATTATAATGTAGCTAATCTGACAGATGGTACTAATGTTCCAGTTACTTCTTAACTGAATGTTTCTATATATTTATGTCAAACTTTCATGTACAATTGAAGGATCATAATGTTTGTTCATATTGCAGATTTTTCTATTAACACGTGGATGAGATCTATTGTCGAAAGTTTGAAACCTGTCAAGTTCTCATTCTAAGGACGATAGTAAATGAACTGATTGTCTCACCGTGCCTCGTACGAGTAACCATTAATGACGGACTATATTTTTTAGCCTCTTCTACGAAGGATCAAGTTTATCGTGTGGAAGTTTTTAAAAGCCCCTTCATAGTTCCAAAATCCGCTAACGCAACTGTAGAGTGACAAAATGAGGTTGTTAAAAGTTTCCAGTTAATTTTTGTTCCATTTTACGAATTACCACTGTTAAGAATTTGGCAAATATGTATATAGATTCCTTTTCTGCTAGGAGGAGTATCTTTTCTTTTGGTTATGCCAATTAAAAAATATTTTTCAGAGACAAGTTTACATTAATTAAATGTAAAAGATAAAGTTTCAGATATTAGTTTACTATCTATTGCAACTCTATCTCTAAATATTTAGAATAAATAAATCTTAATATCTTTCTAGTATGGACTTTTTACCAAACAAAAGAAACGAAAATTTCTAATGTATAATTTTAAAGGTATCGGATGAGGTTCTTTTATTGAAGCAATATTTATGTTATGTACATTCACAACAAAAGATTTTTATGAGTAAAGTATAATTGTTAAGCATNGAAGTATTATGTATATCATACCTAGGACTCGAGTCTTTTGATGTTGCATTTTCTTTTCTAATTTATTTTTACTCGAAGGAGGGTGATCAAATTTTGTCTACCACGGTCCGTAGCTGTGGAAAAAAATAAAAAGGAGTTTATTTATTATTGTATTTACTTTATAAAATAGTTAATATTTTAACTCTTACACAAACCTATCAGTTGGCTGATGGCGGTTTGTTAACAATTTTTTGCATGTTAGTTAACTTTCATTCTTGAAAAGAATTTAAATCTGACTGATATTCTGAGAAAATAATTAAATAAATTAATAAATAAATTTTGAATTATATTTATGTGATTTTGGACCAATTTCATTCGTTCCGGGGACCTCAGCGCGCCGTTCAATTCACCCGAGATTATCCCGCATATCGCAGCTGCTCTCCGGTTTGGAAGCCTTCATTTTGGTCATTCCGTCAATTCCCAAATGAGGTGGACACACAGAGCGTGAGGAGGTTAACGAAGCCATCCACACATACATTTGTGTTTACCAATGTATTTACTGTTGCCTATTAATATGTAGTTCAGTTATTTTATGTATTGAAATTGGATATTTTATGTGCATCAAAAATGGGTAAGAATTAGTAGAGAATTTGTAGGGGTTCGGTCTCCATTTGAGCTAAAATTGGTAACTTTTCTGGAGATGAGACGAATTATATAAACCTACGTCAAAACCCTATCATTGACTTAACTTTATGTAAGTTTCTATTCACCGATACCATTCCACTGTTATTGAAGTCAATTATTCAAAATTGTCCTTTAACTAAAAGATACATACATACATACATACATACATACATAAAAAGGCCCCCAGACTGTTGAAACGCAACTGGCTTAATGTGAACTGAGAGCGAATGGATATATAATAATATAATGGATATATAATTTAAGTAAATAACCGATTATTTCTAAAATTCTGGATTAGAAGAAAATAAGTGGGTGATATTTTTTAATATAAGCGTTATATTTTTAATTATCCTGTTATTATTTTACTGAAATGTTTAAAAAAAAATACTATTTTAAGAACAAATTCAGAAGTAAATTTCCAGAATAAAGGAAAAAAAATTGTTTATATATATATGTCTGATAAATCCTACTCTATGTATGATTGATATACTATGGATTGGATCAGACATAACATTTATAGTTAAAATACATAACTTAAATGCTTAATAGACATAACTCTGGGGTTGCAGGAGTTATCATGTCTACGTTCTAGCGTATAGCTACAAATGTGTGATAAAAGAATGAACGAACAAAGGAAGTAGTACAAATATTCCTACAGGTCCAGAAATATATCATTCAAAATAAAAATAAATAAATAAATAAATAAATAGTTTTGCAAAAAGGTGAAAAAATCATATGTAATAAAATGACAAGTATGCTAGAGGAAACAACCGGTAATATCTACCCTTACTGCCTTCTTTCTTCTCTACGTANCTTTAGTTAAAGACATCATTATAAAATATAATGGACTTATATAATTACTGGACATAAATAAAGTCTGATCAAAGATTAGCTAGCCTAATAAGTAATGTAAGTTGACATGTTTATTTGCGTAATCGTATTCTAAGAGTTTAGCATTGTTGGTATGAATTCTTAATTTATTTATTTATTTATTAATGAATTCCAATCATGTTTTATAAAATCACGAAAGTAAAATTTTTGAACATAAAAATATGCAATAAATAATAAAAATATTTGACACAGTTCGTTTTGAATAACCATTAAAATCATTCTTCGTAATACTAAAATTTAATAGTAAATATTATAATAATGAGAAGTATTATAATAAAATGAATTCAAAATAGGATATCAGGGCGCCAGGGTAGTTTAGGGGATCCGTTCGGGTCTCGCAATCCAGACGCTGCGGGTTCAAATCCCGTCCAGAACAAGCTTTTATTTATAGATGAAAGCATGTCCTGAGTCATGGACGTTTAGAATGAGGTGACAAATTGTAGATCGCTCCCCCTTTTTCCATGACACTAAGTGATTGAAAAGCTAACACTTGAAAAAAAAAATAGAACATCAATTTACTTAGAGTTGTTATACTTTTTCCATAAATTAAAAAAAAAAAAAAAAACGACATATTAAAGATTATTTCGGATTCCTGTAAATTCCTCTTATCTATTTCAGTGTTAGTGAAGTCCAAAACTTTTTGAAAAATTACCAATGGAACCAGAATGGGAGAAGATGCCACTTAATATGCAGAATTTGATTTGTAAACATGCTCTTTAATATGTGTTTTTCGTAAATGCTTTCAACTATTATTCCCTATTGATATTTCTTAAAAAAAATATTAATAAAATAACACTTATTATTACTCCTTCGAAATATTGTATTTTTGTACACCCACTGTACCTTCTTCTGGCTTGGTTTCAAGCATTAAGAATTCATTCAGTAATTTTAAATCGTATTAGATATATTTATTTTTTTATTAGGGTTATCAAACAATATCCAATACTTCTTCCTTTGTATATTCTCCCCTAATTGCTGAGTACTTTAAGAATCAATGATTCTTCAGAGCTCAGTCACCTTGTAATGCTTCTCAGTCACCTCCTGCCTTTGCAGCTCTAGGTTCACATCTTTCATATATATAGAATTGACTCCTCGCCCCCCCCCCCCTGCTTTCTCTACTTGCTGTTAGTTTTATATTTGAAATCGAAAAATAAAACTAACTGTAAGTAGAGAAAGCAGGGGAGGGGGGCGAGAAGTCAATTCTCCTATTTGCATTCAAATTTCTTTAAAAGGAAAGTAATTCTAGCTAATCTTAGCTAAGCGTCTTAAAATAGCTAGTTATCTAAAACATATCCAATGGAATTAAACCAATGTGGAGCCAGTGGGCATTTATTATTTTATTTGAATCTTTCTGACCCTGGTATTCACTATATGCTGACAGGCTTACACGAAAGTGGCATCGTCAAGGTAGATATTTATTGCCTGTAGCTAATTATTACTGGATAGCCATCGGAACTCACGGCATTTAAGGGATGCCGGCCCCTCAAGAAGCATTCCCCCGGCATATGCTGATCGTAGCCGAGTTCCAATCACGGACATTCCATCTATTATGTTTCTAATAACTGTTGCCCGACACAGGTGTGGGGGATTCCAGGCTAACAATACACCTTTAAGCGGTTGCCAGTTTTACCTAGCGTGGAGTTGATTAGTATGTAGAGAGCGTAGCATATGCTTCTATACCCGCCTAGAACAACAGAGCCCATCTTATTACAGGTTCAGGATTCCCCACCGACAGTAGCCTCTTTCGACCACCCCTTCTTTATACACCTTAAAATCAAAATCCCCCCTCCCCCTTTAGGTTTTTTTTACATCATACCATACTGTTATCCGTTATCTTTGACTGAATAGATGGTTTTGACCGTTTTGATTACTGTTTTATTCACGGCATGTTCAGTGGCCTCCAAGTGCGGCTCTAATTATCCTTGAACCACCGGCTGTGATTCATGGGGAATCATAACCAACATAATGTTACCTCTTCCCTACTTATGAACAAGTATGCAAGATTATATACCAAATTTTTTTTTTTTACTACCCAATGCCTTTTTTTTTGGGGAGGGTTTATGGTCAAGACCAATTTTTATTATTTACAGGATTTTACATGTTATTCACATTATTCATTGGTTGTAATAAATTCTTTGATAACATTTTATTTTGGTTGGAAGTTGGTTGGCCGTCTAGTATTATGCTGGAGAAATTAGTCAGGGTTTTCACTAGGATCAGAAAAGTAAAATAATCCAAAATTGTTGGGTAATTATTTTCATGTTTGTATAGTTAAAATTTTAAAGTTTATTCTGTATATAATTTTTCTGTCATATAACGTACCAAATCTGTCTGTTCATGCCTATCTATAGTTCTATAATCCTTGCAACCCTGGCTGAAACCCTGACTAATGTTTCGAGCATTATATTTTACAATATTTCGTCTACGTACCTTGATAGCTTCCTGAGACAGATTTGTAATAAAATTAATTTTGCATTGTAATAAAATTAATTTAGTTTTAAGTATTATATTTAATTTCATAATGCTCAAAAAATATATTTATGCACAACCCATAGGCACCTTATAAAATTCCTGCAACTAAAATTTTAACATTTAATATTTCTAGATATCATATTCTGCAGAAACCAATGAAGACGGATAATAGACGGTATGATAGTTCTATATTCATTGGTAGTTATAATAACCCTTTAGATTTCTAGATATGGTGGCTTGCTAAAATAAAATAACTCAATTTACCTATGCTTTCTTACTTGAAAGCAGAGTGGCACCTCCTTGTCTTCCCAAGAAGAATCCCAAATAGTAAGAGTTAAAATTGTAACACTACCATTGTGAAATAGTAACCAAAGCCTCAGCATAACCTGACTGACATTTCAGATCTATTGTAGTTTAGGTAAAAACTTAGACCAGACCTATTTTTAGGACGGAAGTAAAATAAAATTAATAATTACTTGTCACAAACTTCTGATTGGGGTTGTCCACATCTCATAATGGGATTTTACTGTCTCTTCTACGATTATTCCATGTAAATGTCATTTCCATGATTTTTTGGCAGAATCCCTACATGCTTCCCTCAACATATTTTCCTAGATACTTCCCCTCATAGATTTCTGTTCCGTCTTTTCTCACTTACAATTTCATAAACTATTTTTTGAGTGTCACTTTAACAACCACTAGTAGATTAAAAATCAAAATCGGCTGACCATTAGAGGTACATCTGAGCCAAGATGAGGGAGATACTGATCAATTTTAATTGATGCCTTTATAATTATACAATACATTTATAATGTAGCTAACACTAATTTAGGACAATTTTAAAAAGAAAGCAAGACAATTCTAGACCAATCAGAGAAGACTGGCATTATTTACAAATATTTCATTTGTTTTGGTTTTTTATCCCATGTTAATTTTAAACAATTAATGAGAGGAAATAGAATAAAAAAAACCTATCTGTCCCGGCCAGGAATCGAACCTGGATCTCCTGCTATCGGGGCCGGTGCATTTACCTATTATGCTACCAGGACGAACTAGATATATATGTATGTAGAGGGAATTTAATGAGATATCTAGCTCGTCTTGGTAGCATAATTGGTACATGCACCGGCCCGGATTGCAGGCGATCCATGTTTGATTCCTGGCTGGGACAGATAGATTTTTTTATTCTATTCCCTCTCATTAATTATTTAAAATTTGCGTGGGATAAAAAACCACAACCAAATAAAATATTTATAAAGATAAATTAAATAAAGTAAATGACGAGAGTCGACAAATAGCTTGACAATGTCAGCTCCTTCGAGTTTAAGACGAAGTTCTCGTTTTTCTCTTGAGTTAGGCTCTCGCTAGTGTAGAAGGAATTTAATGAGATATCTAGCTCGTCCTGGTAGCATAATTGGTAAATGCACCGGCCCGGGTAGCAGGAGATCCAGGTTCGATTCATGGCTGGGACAGATAGAGTTTTTTATTCTATTCCCTCTCATTAATTGGTATTATTTATATATGTGAAAGAAATTGTACAAAAACGACCAGTGTTTCCCTCGATATTCATGAGACATCTTGATTTCTCAATTTATTTCTGTTTTTTATTTTGGAATGTTATTCTGAGATTGACTAATGAATCACATTATTAAAGTCTAAAATAAAATGTTTCCCTTTGGAAGGGTAAAAACATTGGTGGGAATCGTTGGATGCCCACCAATGAGGAGGCCATATTTTGTCCAAGTGCGAGTTGAGTTGATAAGGGGGGGGGGGCTTATCCTGACCGACCAGCTATGAAAACGATAGCAAATCGTCCGAGCTCGTGATGGAGAGTGTTGCAGCACGTTCCCACGTAAGGCCCGCCACGCCACCTGCGCACGACCTGCGCCCTCCCGGTCCCACTTCTTCCACCCTCCGAGCGGGCCAGCACCCTCGTGAGTAACCCTCTCTCGCCCGCTCTTCAACGACCTGCTCCCATCTGTACTGGATACACAGCTGCACCTTATGGAAATAATGAGGTGTGATACTCATAACGATGAAGCTGTGTACATAAGATCGTTGCGCTCTTGAGAAGCTTTTAAGTACTCGTCACTAAAAAAACAGGTAGCACATCCTAAAGCAGACTGGATGATTGGATCATAGCGCGAGGTCATTGGTTAATTGCACAAACGCACGAGGACGCTCACATACGCCCGTAAGGATAGAGAAACACACAAAAATAGGCCACGAAGATGGACAATGCCCGAAAGCGCTCGCCAACAGAAGATGGTTTGCAGAAACCAATGAAGACGGATAATGGAAGATATGATAGTTCTATATTCATTGGAAGTCATAATAACCCTTTAGATTATTTACAAAAAAGGGAACATGGCACGCACCAAATATTCTCCGGGAACATGGAACTAATACAACGAGTAATGCACACTTATCCGGGACTCAAGGATTATAGATAAATCGCTAAGCCCTTTTCTGTTCCCCACAGACTACTGTAGTCTATTTGTAGCTCCTGAAATATGCCACAAGAAAAAGAGAAAATTTTCATTTTTAGAATCCCATTAATGGTTGGCTTTTGATCTATGTAATCAGGTGAGGGTTCGAATTTTATCGCGAGGTAAGGAATTTAACCATTTATCTGAGGTAAGGAATTATCATTTCGGTATTTAAAAACGTTTCTAATTCGGGGAAAATTTAAATTCTCAAATCTCTGAGGTTCGGCCTAATATTTGCCACTATGATTTTCTCTATTTCAACAAACACATGTTTGTCACTTACTTTTTTTTTTCCTTACTTTTATAATCTGCAATTTTCGTTTCCCTTGTTCTTATAATTATCTTTTTGCATAACGGTATACCGTCTCCTTGATGTGGCTATTTTTTTTGAAAAGTTATTTATTCTACCTTCCCTCGATGACACTAATTGGTTTGAAGACAACTTATAATTTATTCTCCTTCTAAAAGAAGGTATTAATTTGAACTTTTTTTTTTTTTTTTTTAAAAAAAAAATCGTTCATGTCTTCGGACCGTTAAACTCTCTTCTCTGTCTTCGAGAAGAAACGTATTCACTAATTTCTAGATGATTTTTATTCTGATGGAATTTTGCCCTGGTATAATATCAACAATTTCCTCGGCCTGAACTAAGTCACATTTATAATAATGGAGGAAAAAAGTGAATTTTCTTTTTAATATTTTCGCTCACATGACCAAATTGGCTAGGACTCCAGTAGACATTCGTTTTATCATTCGGTAAAGCTTTCTCTTTTGAATTGAGAGATATTTCCTTATACTGAGCTATATAAATTATTACTTACTTAGGTTCTTGCTTGCTTCAATACTATACATTGATTAAGAAAGATTAATAAAATCAATAAATAAAAAAACCTTTCCTATATATGTGTGTGTGTGTGTGTGTGTGTGTGTGTGTGTTGTGTGCGCGCGCGTGCGTGTGTAAGTTTTATATCTTATGATTCATTACACCTTAAATTAAGTCAAAAATTAACAAGTAAGAATGCATTACACGCACGAAATATACATTATAAATATTTTACAAACCATTTACTATAAATATAAACTGATTACAAAATAATTAATTACTATATANACCTAATTTACAGGCAACAATGATGATCTAAAGTGTGACTGAAAAAAAATCCCTCAAAACCTCTGTTTGATTTATTGAAATGAAAAGTAATATATTTAATATATATATATATTGTTTTTGACAATATTTATATCTTTCGACAAACAATATACTATATCGTCGACCGATAAATAAAAGAATGTCGTAAGACATGGATGTTTAGAATGGGATGGAAACCCCTCCCACCATAACCCTAAGTAGTTGAAAGGTTGCCTAACACTTTGTGTGTATGTGTGGTGTGTGTGTGTGTGTGAGTGTAATGGAAAATTTTCTATTTAGGATGTTTTGATAGGTATCCTTTGAAGGAATTCATTTTTGGTTGAAATTGGATGAGAGAGTGGAGAGGTTTAGAGGGAAGCCAAAATATATAAGCGTAATATTTTCGTTGTTATTGAGTAACAAAAATATTTAATGTGTGTAAAATGTAATTTTAACGATTATTTTCTATAATATTTTTACTATAAAAAAAATGAAGAAAGAAATTAACAAATGTTACTTCGATCATAGCGCTTTCCTTCATGGTCATTCCAGTGTAAAGTTTAATAGTCATGGTCATTGTACGAACATAGTTTTTCCGACTATATGTATATTTAATGCAACATGGTAAATCAGCTTTGATTAAGTAACTCCTGCATGACGATTATTATTTTATTAAAGAAAATATGTTTTTTTCAGAAAAGAAGTAAGAAATGTTGTGTGATTTATTCCTAATGTTATAATATTGTCACATGCTAACCTCCCTCCATCCTTTTTGCTCCAAAGATTTAATGATTAATGAACTCTTCCAAACAAAATCCTGGGATATAATTTTTTGCTGGATAAAATTTACATACGAACAAAGTATAAGCAAGTATATTCCTTGTACACTGTGAAGTATTTTGAGGTGTAACGCCGATCTATTAGACAGTAGATCTCATAGTCTATTATCGGTAGAGCCAGCTTTTCCTTTTGCAGGTTTATGTGCTTGTGAGTTAGGTAACGACCATTTTTCCCTCTTCCCCAGCCGCCACGCCTCGCTTTGATCACAGCGTTTCTTCTGGTCGAGTAATTGTGACCAGAATGTAATCAGCGAACAGAGAGGACTGGGGCAGGCAGTTATACAAACAGCATACAAAGCAGTACAAGTAAATGTCGCAGCCTTTGTGATAAATACCAGAGAAGTAGGATTTCTACTCGCGGAGTAATTTATTAACGACTTCGGTCTTTACATCGGGGTGTTTAAGAATTAAACTCAAATTCTATCGAGAAAACGAAAAGAAACACAACAGTCTACAGGAAATAGATTTTTTTTATCAACTGTTCTCCATTTTTTATTACTTCCCGCGTGAGACAAAAGGAAAATCCTAGTAAATGTTTTAGCAGATTTCCGTCATGGAAATCTAGCTAAAAATGTTGGTCTCATATAGCTAGTTTTTCAACCTTTCTTGACTTTTTCACCAAAAATAAAATTATATACATATATAATTTTAATCTCTATGTAGAATTCAAGAAATG
>KZ806873.1:1110615-1130556 GCA_000696205.2 Oncopeltus fasciatus
CAAAAAAAAAAAAAAAAAACCTTCCTGTCAACGGAAAATTCATCGGTAAAGCCAATTACTCTTACATTCCGTTCGCAACCTGGAGTTCCATCTTGACTCATTTGTCAACGAACATGCTAAAATTAAAAGACAAGAACTCAATCGACGACAAAGAATCCTATACTGACTCAAGAATAGGAACTCAAAACTTACAATAGTTAAGAAACTAACTCTGTAAAAGGCATTACTACGACCAATACAAAGAAAACAATCTTTTCAAAGGAAAATTCTCAGAGAATACGGAAATTCTCCCTATTATGTTTCTAATTTCTTCCTTCATAACACGGCTTCAATACCCCCTTTGTTCAAGTAATGATTTTCTCCTGATTCACTCTTTTCCTCAGTAAACTGTCACACCTCTATAACCCTTTTGAACAAACTCTGCCATCCAAATTTAATCCCTGTAACCCGCCCCGTTGCCCTAAAGAAAGATTGCCTTGTGATCTTTGTCCATGATTGAATTCATCCAACGGTTTGCTATAGAAGCTTAAATACTGGGTTCAGTTTCTTTTTTTTTTTTTTCTATTTTTTTTTAATATGGACACAAGAGTGCAAAGTTCTTCAAAAGCCATGTATGTCATGGGACCTATGTTCTTGCGGGAAATATACCAAATAAATCAGTTGGGAGCGCTCTATCGACTAAAGTGTGAGGTTCTCACCGCAACGGTAACTCCCACATATATCCAGAAAGACAAATGTGGAAGCCCTGGCCCTTATTGACATTTGGAGGGCGGATTTTCTATAAGGGAGCGGACCCTTGGCAGGTAGCTCTCAAGCCCGTTAAGATCGCGAGGGGGGAGCTCCTTAAGAAATCCCAAAAACTTTCTTAAGTCTATCGGCCGTTACAAGTGGAACCTGAGAACCCAGAAAGATTTTTTTTTCCTTTCAGCCTGTCCACCCTCTCACCATCTAACAGGGGTTTCTCACGCAATAGGTACTCCCCCCGAACAATGGCCAGAAAGTAAATCTGATTATATTCGCATCCCATGCGTAGAAGGGCGCAATTTGACATCTGGGAACGATATTCAGTTTTTGATGCCCGCCTATCTGTGTTGTATAACACAACCCAGATCTATATTGTGCTTTCATGAATAGTGTGTGGTGTTTAAAAGGCTTCAATCTTCAGTCCTCAAAATTTGTGCCTATGCTTTCGGTCGATAATACAAAGACAGTCGAATAATGGATCAAATTAAAAAATCATTAATATCTTCGCTGTTTTTAACTTTATGAAATGGAATATAAGATAATAATTGTAAAATGTTACTTCGTGTAACGTTATAATGATATATATATATATTAGAAAGATATTTAAGAATCATCAGCTTAGTATCAGAATTATCTACCTTAATTTTTTCTCATAGTTCGACGTGTAAAGTCAGATTAGTGTTTTACTCTAAAATATGTCTAGCTTTAATGTGGCATGGTGAACAGATATATATGCAGATTTATATAAAAATAAAGGTTTGAAAAAAAAAAACCCTATTAAACAGAAAACCTGAAGTCCGGAATCTCAGAAGTTTGACTCATGTATAGAAGAGCTAAATGTCGGAATGGATATCCTGATGGAGTGGTTAACATGATTAGCTTTGGAGTCGAATAACAGTAGAATCGATACCAATGTCTTGGCGATTCGGCGATTTTATACTTTACAATCTTTAAAAATTATTTTATGTAGTGGAGAAACCACATTGAAGGCCTTTTTCTTAATTGTCCTTATGGTTTTCCTCCTCTGTCCTATACTATCCTATCCGATACCAAACAGATGGAAGCCTATGAAACAGGGGTATGTTTCACTCATATTGCTCCACCACAAGCCACCCCCTCAACTACGACTCAACAATCTGGGACCAGAAGGACTAGAACTCAAAGACTTGTCGGGGCTCTATGGTTCGTATAAGTAACAGTCAGATCAGGAGAGAATTCCAGACATTTTGAAGTAGAAGAGTAATATTCCCCTCCAGGTGGGACTTCCAGATTTTTCTATTGCTATTTGTATTATATATATATATATATATATATTTTACATTCTGTNTGTGTGTGTGTGTGAGAGAGAGAGAGAGAGAGAGAGAGAGAGAGAGAGAGTAATATACGTGTGTGTGTTGAGAGATCAAAATTAGAAGTTATTTGGAAATACTTAATTTATTCTATTTTTGATGTTTTCTATCCGATATTTTTGGGCATAAAACAGCTGGTTTTGGATGATGCTCTTGATTTAGGTGTGATCTGTTTTGAAAATGTAACTAATTCCACACGAGCTCAATCTATAAGAGGTTAAATTAAATTAAGGGCTAAAAGTTAATTAAGGGTTAAATGATTAAAATTGCTCTAGCAGTCAAATCGTTCCGATTATATAGTTCCTATTTATTATCTGTGTTATCATACATTCCGTAATCCTTCTTCATTGGTTTCTTATGTTCAACATTCAAGGTATAGATAGTACTATATTCATTGGTAGTAATAACCCTTTAGATTATTTACCTATTATCTGTGTGTTTGCTTGTGTGCAAGTGTGTATGTTTTATTGTATAATTAGGCTTTTAAAGCTTTCTGTTCTATCGCGGTAAAATCGCAAGAATAACTGAGCAGGGGATGGGGGGTGGGGGAACTAACCACATTGACGAAATGGCTTCTGTCTTAGTCAATGGAGCGGGCACCGGAATATCTGGAAGTACTGAATGAATGACCAAAAGTGAATGAATGGTGCCACAGGTGGGCTCTGCTAGTGAAGCCCCACAAGACAACAGTTGTGCCCCGGATCGATACACACAGGAGTGGGCGGCGTACTTCACTGCTATCTAGTAGCCACGCGTTTTGGGAATAAGTTTTTCAATGGTCAACGAGCTCCATCAAAATCCGGAGCTGAGAAAGCTGTTGGGGTTATAAAAATATAGTGGCGAATGGGAATGAGTTTATACATATTTATATTTTATTAATTATTACTTCGTTCCTTTTAAACGTTCTTCCGAGTAGCGAATGCAGTTTCTCAGATTCTCCAAACTCATCTCCCCAACATTCAAGACTGCCTGTAAAAATGGAAAGTATATGTGAATATATCCAGAAGTAAACTCAACCCATTGCCATCACCTTGCGCAAGCAACTCTGTCCACCTGTTTCACTTAGCTAAAGGATCATGCCTTTTTTCTAATGAAGTGCGCTACCTCGGTTTTCACTTTGGCATTAGACTTGCCTGGAACCTACACAAAAAATTGTAAGGAATCAGCTAAACAAACAATACGGACTATTAAGACCTAACTCAAAGCTTAGAGAGAGAGGAGGGAGTTTGGAGGTTACTGAGGATCCTGGACAAATATTATTAATTAGGTACAATTAATTAAGCTTAATACAATCACAATAATCTTTAAACTAGTATAACCTGGTCGATAACTCACACATTTTATTTATATTAAATTTATGTGTACTCGCTTCACTGTTTGCAATTTAAAAAATAAAATTTAGCTATTTCAGCTATTTTTTCATTTTTTCAAACCTTGGATGGGTTAGTTTGTGGGTGAAATCTGTTAGGAGGATGAGGGGTTTAGAAAGTTACCAAAATTTAAAAACCTAATATCTTCGTTATTATTACCGTTACAAAAATATGCATAAATTAAAATAAGTATAATAGATAATTTTAAAATATGTATTAAATGTAGGTTTATAAAGTTTATATTCTAAAAAAAAAAATAAAAATGTATGTAAGAAAAATATTTAAGAATGTAATTTAGAGCGTTAGGCTCTTATTTTTAAAATATAGAAACCAAATTAGGTACTTAGTCTTATTATTGTAAGACCTTGAAGCGATTAATTTTTGGTTGTAATCGGATCCGAGAAAAAGGGAGTTTGAAGGGGAACCAAACCTTATAATCATAATATCTTCGTTGTTATTTGAGTTACTAAAAGATTTATAGAATATATAGGTGTAAAATGTAATTTGCAAACGTTTATGTTCAATAACATTTTGACAAAAAACCGTTGTTAAGGAAGATATTTACGAATGTAACTAACTACACGAGTCATGGAAATGTGAACTTAGGGACAGGACGTCCTCTCTCGTCTTTATGATAGCCCTGAAGATGGTTTACAATGTAAGCCGAAACCTTGGCAGATAATCTTATAATAAAATACACTTTTATTTAAATTTGTATTTTTTTTGATCTTCCTAGACCGAACCCCAACTAAAATCATCTAATAATTGTATACCATATTATGAAGCAAATATGCTAATGCCTTAATAAAATAATTAATAACAACTAATTTTAATAATTACAAGGGTATTAATTTACATATTTTTGTAGGAAACAAGTATCAATCATATGACCATTTTGGCTTTAATAAGTAAAAACAAAACACTAACTATTTGTAAAACTAACCTGTCATTATTATAGGCGTGTGCATGAGTATATATATACATATGAAAGAATGATAGCTATAAGAAATGAGAGTATGATGTATATCAGAATGACAGGGATCATAGGAAACAAAATTATTTAGTTTATTTGATAAAAACAAAATACATAAGATCCATTGGCTTATTTGAAAAATATGGTATTTATAAAATTAAATAAAAAGAAATTTATTTATTGCAATTTATTTACGGCAAATTTAATTTATGTAGTAAATCATAATNTAAACTTAAGTTCCCTTAGTCATTTTTTTTTTTTTTGCGGACCCTATCCTAATCCACCACATTTTAATTTGTTAAAAAATGTAATTTCTGGCGCTAAATCACTTGGGCATCACACTTACTGATAGTAATCAGTGCATATATTTTACACTATGAATTTTTAGCAAAAAATACAAATCTAACAATAATTCTGTTATAAATGGCTATTTGAAACCTGTTTAATGCATGTAAATTATCTTATTACTATGTAGAAGTAAAACAAAAAAATGTACAAAATGATTAAATTACTAGAACTGGATAAAATACATTCCAAAAAGCCTCTTGAAATCAGAATAATATAAAGTCAGATATAGAAGTTAATTGATCTTCTTTTTCTTTTGTGAGATTTCTTTCAATACATAGATGTAAATCCCAGTATGATTGAATCTGAATTTGTGGGAAGCCCCTTCAAAAATTGAAGCACGTTTGGTACTTAGCTAGGACTAGAGTAATATACATAGTTTTTTTTTGTTTTGTAATGAAGCTACATAAATGTGTTCAAATTCATTTCCAGTAAAAAAAAAAACCAAAAAAAAAAAAAAAAACCTTCCTGTCAACGGAAAATTCATCGGTAAAGCCAATTACTCTTACATTCCGTTCGCAACCTGGAGTTCCATCTTGACTCACGATGTCAACGAACATGCTAAAATTAAAAGACAAGAACTCAATCGACGACAAAGAATCCTATACTGACTCATGAATAGGAACTCAAAACTTACAATAAAGTTAAGAAACTAACTCTGTAAAAGGCATTACTACGACCAATACAAAGAAAACAATCTTTTCAAAGGAAAATTCTCAGAGAATACGGAAATTCTCCCTATTATGTTTCTAATTTCTTCCTTCATAACACGGCTTCAATACCCCCTTTGTTCAAGTAATGATTTTCTCCTGATTCACTCTTTTCCTCAGTAAACTGTCGCACCTCTATAACCCTTTTGAACAAACTCTGCCATCCAAATTTAATCCCTGTAACCCGCCCCGTTGCCCTAAAGAAAGATTGCCTTGTGATCTTTGTCCATGATTGAATTCTTCCAACGGTTTGCTATAGAAGCTTAAATACTGGGTTCAGTTTCCTTTTTTTTTTTTTTTCTATTTTTTTTTTAAATATGGACACAAGAGTGCAAAGTTCTTCAAAAGCCATGTATGTCATGGGACCTATGTTCTTGCGGGAAATATACCAAATAAATCAGTTGGGAGCGCTCTATCGACTAAAGTGTGAAGTAAGTGGAGGTTCTCACCGCAACGGTAACTCCCACATATATCCAGAAAGACAAATGTGGAAGCCCTGGCCCTTATTGACATTTGGAGGGCGGATTTTCTATAAGGGAGCGGACCCTTGGCAGGTAGCTCTCAAGCCCGTTAAGATCGCGAGGGGGGAGCTCCTTAAGAAATCCCAAAAACTTTCTTAAGTCTATCGGCCGTTACAAGTGGAACCTGAGAACCCAGAAAGATTTTTTTTTCTTTCAGCCTGTCCACCCTCTCACCATCTAACAGGGGTTTCTCACGCAATAGGTACTCCCCCCGAACAATGGCCAGAAAGTAAATCTGATTATATTCGCATCCCATGCGTAGAAGGGCGCAATTTGACATCTGGGAACGATATTCAGTTTTTGATGCCCGCCTATCTGTGTTGTATAACACAACCCAGATCTATATTGTGCTTTCATGAATAGTGTGTGGTGTTTAAAAGGCTTCAATCTTCAGTCCTCAAAATTTGTGCCTATGCTTTCGGTCGATAATACAAAGACAGTCGAATAATGGATCAAATTAAAAAATCATTAATATCTTCGCTGTTTTTAACTTTATGAAATGGAATATAAGATAATAATTGTAAAATGTTACTTCGTGTAACGTTATAATGATATATATATATATTAGAAAGATATTTAAGAATCATCAGCTTAGTATCAGAATTATCTACCTTAATTTTTTCTCATAGTTCGACGTGTAAAGTCAGATTAGTGTTTTACTCTAAAATATGTCTAGCTTTAATGTGGCATGGTGAACAGGTTTATTTTGCGATTATTAGTAGAGAATTTGTCGTGGTTTGGTCAAAATTGATTTTTTTTTAAATACAATTTAAAAAAAAGTGTATTTTATATTATCTGCTGTTGTTTCGTCCATCTTCAGGGCTATCATTAAGGCGTGAGGGGACATGTTGTCACCTTGATCAAACGTTTATGACTGACTGACTCACTGCCTTCTCGACTATAAAGAGTGTATGACATGAGTCATAGCCTTGAATGATAACCGAAACGTCAGCAGATAATAATTTTTTTTTTTGGTTCAACTTTGACCGAAACCCCAACAAATTCTATACAACTTGAAGAACGTTTCAAAATTTAAGAATCGTCCTTCGGCATATCTTTTGTGGAAGAGAATTTACCCATTGGTGAATGCCTTTTGACGGTGATACAGTGCTCTCACTGCCACCAGTCGGTTGTGTACACATCCCGCTGTGGCTTTCAGCTTTTCGTCCTTAGAGATGCATATTGTCGTGTAGTCACGGCTTCCTCTGGGTGATGGATGGTTCACTTCACCGTAAAAATGCATCAGGGATTCCTGGACTTGAAGATTTCGAACAATTTGACAAAAAGTAGCTCCACTCTTTGAAACACATATGTTCCATCACGATACGTTCTAACCAAGACGGCCATTGTACTTGACCATTAATATTTATCCCAACAGTAAATAACAAAGTTCTCTTAGCAAAAATCGGAGTATACTTTTAGATAATTCTCAATTTTTGCTCGTCAAACGAATTCTGCTTTTCTTTTTTCATTTAAAAGCGACATACTAAACTCTGAGATGATTTTAGTTGGGGTTCGGTCAAGGTAGATACAAAAAACAAAAATTTAAAAAATGTATNATAACCCTTTAGATTATTTACCTAAATGATATTACTATATATCTAACGTTGGTAACTAAATAATAAATGCTGGTATTTGTTGGACATGCGCACATATCATTAACAATGGATGGTTGCATTTGTGCTTTTTATTGAACTTTGCGAACCCCGGATGATCAATTATTAGTTGAAATTGACCAACAGTGTTTAATTATGTATTTTAAGGAGTGATCATTCACAAGATGCCCACATCAAATGTAGCGGCTACATTATCTTGAAATATTTTGTTTTATAACTAATTTTTGTTTAAAAATTTAATTTAGTAATTATTTTTTCTTTAATTATTATTACTATGATACATTATTATAAAATTAAATTTTAAACTGAGGAGAGCTCAAGTGTTCCTTAACATTTTATTATTATCAACACTTTAAAAATTTATAAATAGCAGAGTCTTAATCAAAACAGAAATACATGTGTGTGTGTGTGTTGGAGAGCTCACGAATTTTAAATAAAAACAAATTTGGTACTTGAGCTCCTTTCTGCAAAATGACAGATATAAACGTTTATGGAGGAAATTTATCGATAAAGTGGGGATTTAAAATATATTTACCAAACCATTCATCACGAAAGATATTTAGAAATATAACTAGTAGGGTTCATGAGACTCAATTGGTAAGTCACTGTACATTTTGGTTATGAATGGAAGACAGGAAAACGTGACTTGAGAAAGGGAGAGAGAGAGAGAGAAAGAGGCAACGTCTAAAGGAAAAACTAATCGATTAATATGTTCAAAAGGAGAGTATTTCTGACCTTGCATATTATTATTAGATGATTTTAGTTGGGGTTCGGTCAAGGTAGATACAAAAAACAAAAATTTAAAAAATGTATTTTTTAATAAAGGATTACCTGCTAACGCTTCGGCTTACATTGTAAGCCATCTTCGGGGCTATCATGAATTCCTGTCCCTGAGTTCACATTTCCATGACTTTTTGGATCTACCTTGACCGAACCCCAACTAAAATCATCTCAGAGTTTAATATCTACGGTCAAAAGAACTCTCCTTTTGCGACATACTAAATATCTTTAAAAAATAAACAATTAATTTCGGTTTGTAAACCGTAAAAATGAAATTTTATGGTAAACCTAAACCTCGAATCCCAATGGTTCAATTTCGCTGCGTAAGCCCTAGAATATCATGTTTAAAACTATAATTATAACTGCAACTCCTATAAAATTATGAAGAATTAAATCTGTGTTATTTCATTGCTTTAAAATGAATATTTTAAATCGCAAACACCTCATGTTATCGGATTTGACATTTTAGGTATTCACCTTAAAACTTAGGTAATATTAAAGTAATTAAAAAAATTAAAACAAAACCTATGGCTTAGTAGACAGTTGTCTAGTAGTCCTATGAACAACTTCATTAGCT
Organism: Oncopeltus fasciatus; assembly: GCA_000696205.2. NCBI lineage: Eukaryota > Metazoa > Arthropoda > Insecta > Hemiptera > Lygaeidae > Oncopeltus > Oncopeltus fasciatus. Next base: position 1,119,601 of record KZ806873.1, read on the forward strand.
AAATCCTTTAAATTTAGCTTTTGAAAACAGCATCCTTTGTCTGCTTATTTACTATGTATGCTTATAATTTTTTTAAATTTAAGAAAATTCATCGATTAATGAACTTTTTTTAATACAGAAATTAAAGTGTCTTCAGTTCTTATTGCTACTTATCATAATATCGTTATTAACGTAACTTCTTAATTTTAGATTTTTTGTAAATTTAATGTAAACCTTTCCTTCCCCATCTCCGATATCATCCAAAAATGAATTTATTAAACTTAACAGCTCAAATACAGAATTTCTTATCAATGTTTTTAAGAGATTGGGGTCAGTCCAATTCTCGAAGTTGCATTGTTAAATTTTTTCCCATGCATTTTTTATAAATTTAAAAAACATTTTTATAGAATATAAAGGAGATAAAATTACATGTGAAATAAATTACGTTGTAAATATTTTCGTATCGCCAATGATGACGAAATATATTATAATATTAATTACATCGAGATATTATGCATAAATATATGATAAATATAAAAATATTCTTTATCTTTCATTTATTATGTAAAATTGATTGTTATATTATACTTGAAGAGATATCAGCCATTTGTGATATCATGCAATAGGTTGCAAACAGAACCTTAATACTAATATTAGAACAAGCAGAACACTTTTAATCGACCATATTTTTAGCTTCACAACTTTTTTTATACATCTTCACTTATCCTATTTCAATTTTCATATTCGCCTACAAAAATGAATAGCTTGATGTCCAAGCAGCAAATCTGCTGAAGCGCCAAAAAAAAAAAAAAATTAAAATAAAAACATTTAAAATTCATTGGGAAATCAGCGAGTAAATTCACGCCCAAATAAAATATGTCGAGGGATATAGTTTACATTCTAAAACGTATGTCACGCAGGTAAATGAAAAATGGAAAAAGGAGGAACACACATTGGGCTAGAAGAGCAACAATTTTTACTATATGAAAAAAAACTTATCATGAGATATTGAAGTTAGTAAATACATTTTTCAGGAGTGTGAATTCATCCTTAACTTTCAAAACAATTAACTTTTGCTTTTTAGTGACTGCAATATTAATGCAGTTAATAAGGCAATGCAACATTTAATGTGTGAAAGATTTGAGGAATTTAATAAAAAATTAAAAAAATTTGAAGTTACATAGCAAAAAATAATCACTAGAAGAGGAACTAAAAAAAATAAAAAGTTGAACACACTGTAAGTTAAATTTTTTATTTTATTCTTTATTTTCCACGTTGCCTGAATAAGTGATTAAGGTCGTCAATTGCCTAAGTCGAACGAATCGGCTATGCGCTTCAGTTGCCAAAATATTAAATACATCGTATTAATATTCTACACATGTAAATATAGTATTATTTAAATGCTTTAAGTAGAACTTTGCAAAATCAAATTATGACGTAAGGGGATTAACCTGAAATTCAAAATCAAACGTTATGATGGACGTTTGTTTTATTTTTTCACATATTACATTTAATATTGCTGTAAATATATATCATAGTTATTAACCAAAATTTCATCATTTGTGATAAGAAAACTAAAAGCTAAATATATCCATTGATGTCTTTATAGCCCTTCATCAGTCGTTTTAAAGCAATCTAATGAGATATGTTGGAACAAAGTCAGAATTAAAATGCATATTCAAAATTGCGTCAAAAGTAGTTTAAATAAATTAAACGAAACATGTCAGAATTTAGGTTTGATTAGACAGATGTTTGAGAGCCCCTGGTTCATGATTATGTCGCCTACCCTGACACTTATTTATATCTATTTCACCTCAAAGTTTATATATCTCTCTGGACACCAAAGGTGACTGTGTCCTTTGTGGCGAAGAAGTCAGGCGTCACCAGCGACCATTGTGACCAGGAAGAACCGATGGGGGATCCAGGATGTCAGTTGGTTGTGTACACATCCCACTGGGAAGAACCAAAACTCAGGAGGGAGTCTGTGACTTGGAAGCTGTGTCCGTGCGATTGTGATGAATAGCTCGACTTCAGCGAAGTCTCCTTTGCGAGCTTCTCAAAGTCCCCTGACATTATTGTGAAGGACACCCTTTTACAGTCTTCTTGACAAGACACTAAACTTGAGCCAATTTTAAAATGTTTCCACGAAACAAAGCACATGAGCTCCATATACACCCATCCCCCCACACACGCATATATCCATAAGTTTGAATATATATTCTTATAGTTCTAATACTCTATACGATTTCGAAATGTAAATATTTTCTTTTATGATTTTAGTTGAGGTTTGGTCAAGGTAGATCCAAAAAAAAATACAAATTTAACAAAAGTGTATTTTTTTAAAAGATTATACGAGAGAGGACGTCCTGTCCCTAAGTTCACATTTCCCTGACTGAGTCATGGAACTGACGTCCTCTTTCGTCTTCATGATAAGCAGCCCTGAAGATGGCTTTTAATATAAGCCGAAACGTTGGCAGATAACACTGAACAACAAAGTTTTTGTTTCGGGGTTGAAATTAGCTGATTTTGATGTATTTCCACGTGTTAAAACCGAAAATGACCATAAAAATTATATATTAACTCTTGTTTTCAAGATATAGTATCATTCTATTATATACATATATATTGAGTTTTCAACAAATGAAATATTTCATCACCAACAGTTGGTACACATGTTTGTTTACATAACACCCCTCTCATCAGCTGTTCATAAGTAGTAAACATAACCTTTGCGAGTTTGTCAATTGTACGCACGTGGTTGCTATTGNTGTGTGTGTGTGTGTGTGTGTGTGTGTGTGTGTGTGTGTGTGTGTGTGTGTGTGTGTGTGTGTGTGTGTGTGTGTGTGTGTGTGTGTGTGTGTGTGTGTGTGTGTGTGTGTGTGTGTGTGTGTGTGTGTGTGTGTGTGTGTGTGTGTGTGTGTGTGTGTGTGTGTGTGTGTGTGTGTGTGTGTGTGTGTGTGTGTGTGTGTGTGTGTGTGTGTGTGTGTGTGTGTGTGTGTGTGTGTGTGTGTGTGTGTGTGTGTGTGTGTGTGTGTGTGTGTGTGTGTGTGTGTGTGTGTGTGTGTGTGTGTGTGTGTGTGTGTGTGTGTGTGTGTGTGTGTGTGTGTGTGTGTGTGTGTGTGTGTGTGTGTGTGTGTGTGTGTGTGTGTGTGTGTGTGTGTGTGTGTGTGTGTGTGTGTGTGTGTGTGTGTGTGTGTGTGTGTGTGTGTGTGTGTGTGTGTGTGTGTGTGTGTGTGTGTGTGTGTGTGTGTGTGTGTGTGTGTGTGTGTGTGTGTGTGTGTGTGTGTGTGTGTGTGTGTGTGTGTGTGTGTGTGTGTGTGTGTGTGTGTGTGTGTGTGTGTGTGTGTGTGTGTGTGTGTGTGTGTGTGTGTGTGTGTGTGTGTGTGTGTGTGTGTGTGTGTGTGTGTGTGTGTGTGTGTGTGTGTGTGTGTGTGTGTGTGTGTGTGTGTGTGTGTGTGTGTGTGTGTGTGTGTGTGTGTGTGTGTGTGTGTGTGTGTGTGTGTGTGTGTGTGTGTGTGTGTGTGTGTGTGTGTGTGTGTGTGTGTGTGTGTGTGTGTGTGTGTGTGTGTGTGTGTGTGTGTGTGTGTGTGTGTGTGTGTGTGTGTGTGTGTGTGTGTGTGTGTGTGTGTGTGTGTGTGTGTGTGTGTGTGTGTGTGTGTGTGTGTGTGTGTGTGTGTGTGTGTGTGTGTGTGTGTGTGTGTGTGTGTGTGTGTGTGTGTGTGTGTGTGTGTGTGTGTGTGTGTGTGTGTGTGTGTGTGTGTGTGTGTGTGTGTGTGTGTGTGTGTGTGTGTGTGTGTGTGTGTGTGTGTGTGTGTGTGTGTGTGTGTGTGTGTGTGTGTGTGTGTGTGTGTGTGTGTGTGTGTGTGTGTGTGTGTGTGTGTGTGTGTGTGTGTGTGTGTGTGTGTGTGTGTGTGTGTGTGTGTGTGTGTGTGTGTGTGTGTGTGTGTGTGTGTGTGTGTGTGTGTGTGTGTGTGTGTGTGTGTGTGTGTGTGTGTGTGTGTGTGTGTGTGTGTGTGTGTGTGTGTGTGTGTGTGTGTGTGTGTGTGTGTGTGTGTGTGTGTGTGTGTGTGTGTGTGTGTGTGTGTGTGTGTGTGTGTGTGTGTGTGTGTGTGTGTGTGTGTGTGTGTGTGTGTGTGTGTGTGTGTGTGTGTGTGTGTGTGTGTGTGTGTGTGTGTGTGTGTGTGTGTGTGTGTGTGTGTGTGTGTGTGTGTGTGTGTGTGTGTGTGTGTGTGTGTGTGTGTGTGTGTGTGTGTGTGTGTGTGTGTGTGTGTGTGTGTGTGTGTGTGTGTGTGTGTGTGTGTGTGTGTGTGTGTGTGTGTGTGTGTGTGTGTGTGTGTGTGTGTGTGTGTGTGTGTGTGTGTGTGTGTGTGTGTGTGTGTGTGTGTGTGTGTGTGTGTGTGTGTGTGTGTGTGTGTGTGTGTGTGTGTGTGTGTGTGTGTGTGTGTGTGTGTGTGTGTGTGTGTGTGTGTGTGTGTGTGTGTGTGTGTGTGTGTGTGTGTGTATATATATGTGTGTGTGTGTGTGTGTGTGTGTGTGTGTGTGTGTGTGTGTGTGTGTGTGTGTGTGTGTGTCAATGATCTACAGGCCACAGTTTTCAATTTCTCTTAATGAAATTCGTTTGTAGCTATTAATTTCGTTATTGATAGATGCTAGATTGATAGATTCGATAGATCTCAGATGCATAAGGTCTTAAATCAGATGATAAGTTCTGATACAAATATCTAAAAATGTTTATCACCCACGGTAACGAGACATTTGCTTCGTTTATTATCTTGGGTGACAAACAATTTATTGAAGACGACGTCTACCTTCCAACATCCAAGCCACCATCGCCGGCGAAATTGCCTTCTATCCAGGATTGAATTTTCAGGGAATCTATTTTAAGTTGGATTTTTACATATTTTAGAACAGTCTATGTTCATTTTCCATTCATCTTCCAGAACTTAAGCATCCTAAATTTATGTCTGTATACGATAATTTTTTTTCCTACTTGACAGCATTGTTGCCACTAATAATAATAACTGATAATAAATAATATGGCGACATGGATTTTAGAATCCACCAGAAAAATGGTTTTCACGACCAATAAGAATAAGCTGTTTGTACAAAAGAAATTTAATTTTCCAAAAGAGGCACAAATTCCACCTTTAAGCCTCATATGTAAAGAAAAAAAATTATTTTATCCAATTTATCATAATTTGTAGGAAGTTGGTCGACTAAATCATATTTGTGACTAACTGATTCAAGGGAGCATGACTGGTATGTAGAGGTGTAGATTTTCTCTTGTGAGTCGCTTAGGCTCAGGTAAAACACGGAGTGCCTATTTACTCCAAAGCCCCTGTTTGAGTAAATCGCTTAGGCCCATCTCGGCCATTGGCTAATGGGAAGAGCATTGGTCGTTAAGTACATCCTGTCTCTAAGTGCAGACAGAAATGGCTCCGGCGTCGTCAGTCACGGCCTCCCCCGTCAGGGACAAAAAACCATGCGCGGGGGACAGATCGGTGTAGAGAGCATAGCGATTCGTTCGGCACCGGGCTGGGAAGGTTGGCTTTTCAATCCGGTCTCAGAGTGACTGGTATCTTCCTTTGTGCTCCTGCCGTAACGACTGTCTGATCCGATGTATCCACGAATGAACATCTCTATTCCAACCTTACCGACGGCCCTATTTAGTGATTCGGCCCTGCTCCTTAAACGGGACATCTTCATGAATAGAACGAGATTTGTCGACTCTTCTCACTTGATGCAATGATCACACTCACTTGAAAACACCTGTAAAGTTTTGATTAATCTAACCATAACCTTATATGGAGGGATTCATCTGAGAATAATTTTTAAACCGGAAACTTTTTATTGCTGCCAAACTTTATCACCCCAAATGCCCTGAAAAACGACCGAAATTTTGACTTAAACTTTGACAATAAAAAAATGTTTTTGGTTTAAAAATTAATTTTTATTTATTCCAAGTCCCAGGACCAAATCCCCGACCAATGTAAAAATCAATCACCCTCTCATATCGATTTACTAGATACTTTCTTAAAATGTATGAGAATTTGAATAAATAATCCGTCATGCAGAAGCTGCATAAACTAAGAAATGTTTACACGTTTCATTGAAGATGGTCATAAATAGCAGTCCTGGCTTAAAGTAAAAGTAATTTGTACCAAAATTTTCCCATTGAATAGTTATGGATAAGTTAGTAAAGACGAAATGGCGACATTATCTATTGGTTATGTTAAATTATGTTAAAACAATATTAACATAATTAAACATATGTTCACGTAAGCTTCGACGGTCGTCAGATGTATTTACCGTTTCTTCTTCCGGGTTGGACCGTGTCAATTTGTTGATATTTGCCGAACTTTCGCAAATATATAAAACATGGTAGTTATGTACCACCTGGATTTTAAACCTCTCTTTTACAACTCTCATTCTCTTTTCAGCCCTGAAGAAGCCATCACATGGTGTGCGAAAGCTCGGCAAATATCAACAAATTGAAACGGTCCAACCCGGAAGAAGAAACGGTAAATAATTAAACATAACCTTATTAACTGATAAATATTATATATATATTTATATATATATAAAACATTGTAGGCCTCTTACTCAGCACTAAGCCATAAAATATACAAAAACTTATTTGTCTTTGCAAAGAGGTGGTGATAAATGTTCACAATAGTTTAACTGAAATGAAACATCTCTTGGCTTAATTATCTTCATCAAAATATAATAATTCAAGGAGATATTGATTGTCGATTTTGGGAAGTAATTTAAATTTACTCAAGACAAGTACAATATCGATCAGTTCTCTTCATCTGTCAAATGACATTCCTGATTTTAAAAAATTATTGACATAAATTATGAGTAATATTATTTANTATTATTACAAATTAAACCATATATTTATATATGAAGTTAGATTTTAGCTGAACACTTGGACATCTCCTGCCTTATTTATTTATTTTTTACACAAGAGATTATCATTATCAATCCTGAAGGCCATTGTCGTAATGTTTGAAAAAATATTGGTAATAATATAAGTGACATTGAATGAATTTTTTAAGAAGACTCATTTTATCAAACTTTAATATTTTACGCTCTAGAAATTAGTCAAGGTTTCGGCCAGGGTTAGAAAAATAAAATAATCCAAAATTATTGGGATATTAATTGATTATTACTAACGTTTCGACATAACTTGTTAGACATCATCAGGGCTGAAATAAAATGCACGCTATTTATTAAAAACTTAGATTGGAATAACGAGACACAGATGTTCTTTGTTATAAGACAGAAAATAAAATACAGATAATAAATAAACTCAAAATTTAACTATACAAATATGAAAAATAAATAAACTTTACATGTGTCAATAATAATGTATGGAGAGATCCCTAAATGGTGTTTATGGTCCCATCTCAGACTGCAGAACTGAACTGAGAGACAACCGGGGACAGGGGGTAACAATGGTCGGGTTAATTCCTTCCAAGAGAAATAAATTAAATTTTGATATTTTATTCTAAGGATATAGGAAAATTTCAAAATAGAATGTTACAAACTAAGATATTAATAAATTTCCAATTAATTCACTTGTTTTAAAAAATGAAAATTAATAAGACCAAATGTTCGAAATACTTGCACCACATGACTAATTTTTTTGGCTTGCAATTTTATGAAAAAATGCTCAGCTTATACGTTTTCAAGTTAAAATAGACATTTGATATTAATATTACATAAGACCGCTTTGCCTCATGTAATCTACACTCCTTAAAATATAACAAAAATAATCCTCATTTTACTTTCAGCCTTGAAGAAGACATCAATCACATGATGTGCGAAAGCTCGCCAAAAATTAACTTTTTGACAATGTCAAGATTGTAAGATTTGCATAAGTATTTATGAATTTACAAGAAATGCACAGGGAGCCAGAAAAAAAAAAAACCTTACTACCTCAGCAGGGAATCGAACACGGGTCTCGAGGTAGTAAGGTTTTTTTTTTCTGGCTCCCTGTGCATTTCTTGTAAATAATTCAGCGTGGGTATGTAAGAAATACATACCACAATTAATTAAATATTCAAATGTATTTTTGAATATTTCTGCAGACCGTTGAAGCTTACTTAAACTTTTTTTTTATTAAACTTTTATTTATTTATTACATTCTGTTAAAATAAAACATTTTGTAATTTTGTAATAAAACAATTTGATCACCACAATGAATTTAAAAAAAATGGCATTCAATATCAATCACGTGAGGAGAGAAGGTGACCAATGAAACCACTCTCAAATTATTTACAGATTATGCCCCCAGGAGGTCACGGGGCCATCTTAGTTTAAGTCGACACCCCGTCGTAGGGGTTGGAGTTGGAAGACATGGTCTGTGCCAGTGGATTAGGATGGTATGGCAGTTTACTTGATCAGTATTGTAGGCCAATATGTGTCAACTTCTTTCTTGATTAAGTCATTTTACGAAATGTAGGCTAAGTTGGAGTCAGCTTATTCATTACTTAAACATTATATATAATTTTATTTTTGGGACACCGTTTTCTCCAGAATAAAGAAGGAGGACATTTGGGGATTCGGCCCGAATGGAAGATATCCTGATAGCTTCAACTGTTGTACCTTCCACGTTGGACTGTATTATTTCCAAGCCTCGGCTAGAAGTGGGAGAAGGGTCTCGTGTAGGTAGTACAGACGGTTTGATACGCTGTAGTGATTCCCCCAAAGGAACAGTCGTTACTCCGGGGATCCAAGGTCCTACGCCATGTTAATGGCTCATTTAAATGAGAGAGAGCTCATCTGAAACTATCTGGAGAGGCTTCACGGTCCGGGGAAAAACCTCAGAGCGTGACATGGTACTTCTCGCAGGGCATCTCACTGCCGACTCAATATCACATCCTTCAGTATTCACATTCCTCCAGAGGGAATGATTTCTTCTATACAAGTACCAAGACTGTTAATGGTAAGGAAATGATCAAACGGTATTTGAGAAAACTGTTAGGCATTTTTCAGAGAATCAAATGTGGTTCAAGGCTATAGAAGGTTGCTATAGGTGTGTGGGGGGTAGGGGGCTATCTGCAGGTTGCCTCAATTATATTTCATTGGTAATTTACTTTGCAATGTAGAAGACCTTTAAATACTTTTTTAATATTTAGATTAATTCAACAATTAATACATATAGAATTATAAAATGAAATTTATTATATATATATTGCATGATTTAAAAAAAGGAGATAATTATTTGAGAATTTGAGCTTCTTTGGCTAACCAAAAGGTGAAATCATTAATGAATATAATCTAGTGAGAAGAGAGAGGAATCTGTGTTATTAATGTAACAAAAAAATAAAAATAGATAATGTACAATATATGTAGATGTAAAAATAAGTAAATTTTTCAACATTTATGTACTATAGCATTTAAAAAAAATTAAATTTCTGAATGTAACAAACCATATTTTATCAATAATTCATTCAGGTAAAGAGGAACCTCCTGTAAGCTATGGAATTCAAGTTTAGTATTTGAGCTTTTTTTCTTAAAGTTTTCGAAATAGTTACTTAAGGAACAAAAACTGGGGAAAAAAATCAAAAGACTCACTAATATTTTAATTATTTTGAATTTCTGAAAAACAATTTGTAGAGCATAATTTAATCTTTTAACTTTTATGTTTTATAATATTTTAACTATTTAACTAAGTAGTAGAGTGATCTCCCTCTGCTCTTTCCGATCAGTAGGGAGCAAGGCCTTTTGGCTTCAGTAAAACCAACGGATGTAAGAGAAATCTTGGTTTATCCCACTCCTCCATAGTGAACTTTTTTAAAAATTTATTTTAATCTTTCATAATTTATTGTAATGTCTTATCGAAAACCACCGTCCGTTTCTCTAATATGTATACGGTAAGTATTTATTATTACAGTAAGTTTTCTGTAAACTAATGTTTGATTTAAATTAAATAATAGTTTAGGCCTAATACTTTTTAAGTACCTCGTTTTTTTTTAGCTATTATCCAGACGTGCTAATCTCTGCACAATGTGGGCTCTAGGCCTGCCAAGTTTTACTTTTTGTGTATGACATGACGCATATATTTGACATTTTTTAATAATAATAAGTATTAGGATTCCTTTCAACTACTTAGGGTCATGGTGGGAGAGGCTATCTATACGTTGCCATCCCATTCTAAACACTCATGGCTAACGACAATTATTTTGCGATAAAAGCTTGCCCAGGGCGGGATTTGAATCCGCAGCGTGAAGATTGCCAGACCGGAATGGATATCATGAGTTTTCATGGCATACCTGGTGTCCCTGTCTTCGAAACAACGAATTATTATTCCAAAGACTAAATGCAGCATCAATGTATCAACAGTTAGAGTTTTAGTAAGTAAATTAATATCAGTTAAATACAGCACAAAATAGTCCCTTTGCGCAAACAAAACAGTTTTGCCCAAAATATAGAGTCACTGTATTGTATTTAAATGAATTCATATAACTTTTTACTGTCACGGCTTGTGTACTAAAATATATTAATATCACTTTTTAATTCAAGCAAATATATTAAAAATAAATTAAAATCACTTATGAATAGTCCACAGGCTTTGTATATGAAATAAATTAAAATAACTTTCGTATAGACACATTTTTGTATTAAAAATAAATTACTGCTATTTTTATACTATTATAGCTCTCGTACTTATTAGAATAAGTACTTTAATACTTTTGTAAAGCAATAGCTTTTATGTTTCAAATAAATTCATTTATTGGTACAGTTTTAGTTTCAAATAAATTAATTTCACTTTTGTATAGTTTTAGTGTTTGCAATAAGTGAATAGCCCTTTTGAACAGCTATAGTTTTTTTAATAAAAATAATTATTAATTCAGTAGCCCTTTTAAATTGCCATACTTTTTTTAATAAAAAGAATTAATGCCACTTCTGCAGTTCCACAAATTTCGTCATTAAAATAAATGAATATCCCTAATGCACATTCAGAGT
>KZ806874.1:23299-48418 GCA_000696205.2 Oncopeltus fasciatus
TAGAGAGAGAGAGAGAGAGAGAGAGAGAGAGAGAGAGAGAGAGAATGTGTGTATGTATATATTCAGTGTATGATTTTTAATGTGTAAGTGTCTGTCAACGTTCTACAGACTAAAGAGTTTTCAGTTTTTCTTTATGATATTTGGCATGTGGTATTTAAAGCCATGCCAAAAGGAAAGAATAAAATCATTATTGAATGACATCAATTACTAGTGGGAATTACCTGATATGCGAGAAAGTCTAATAAAAAGTTTTCAATGAAGCGGGCATAATATTTAGTTTAGGGTATTTAAACTAATCAGAACCATGTTTCTCCACAAAAATTTTTTTTTCTCGAAATTCACAGATAAATTGAACAAATATGAGTATGAGTACAAATATATTTACTATAGGTATAAGATGTAACGTGTTTTGAAAAATGCTCTTAGTAGATGAGCTCATTGCCTTGGGATTTCCACAGCTGAAACATTGTTCAGAGGAAGCAAAAAATGGATGAGATACACCCGCTCCAGTTGGACTGTGTGCCGACATAATATCTCATTCCAAATGAATCCCATTAGTGTCAAATTAACTGCTAGTTCCGGATATCCCTTCTATAGTGACAGGACAGGCATGACGCTTCCTCCAGCAGAGCGTGAAGAGAGCGGTTCGGGCACAGTTCTCACTGACTTTAGAGGGGGGGGGGGGGTTAAAAAAAAGGTATAATAAATTTGCCATGAACTTGGTGAGGCCAGAGGAAGCTTGCCATCAGCAGGAAGCAGTCAGCCCTCCATTGTACGGTGTTCACGCTGCTTTCAGGCGAGTCCTTGCACGACCGGCACCAGAATGACGGAGCCATTGTAAGGCAGAGCCAACTTGAGAGACCAAGTAAATTTCCAAACTAAAACGCGTCTGCCTTTGCATATTTTGACGAACCTCGCAATCCTTGTCCAGCTAATCTTTACTATATTTTACTAAACTAACCACTGAAGAGGTAGCTGTCACAATATTGTTAATAAAAACAATTTTTTTTCTTTTAAATATGCATTATTTTGTTCGCTGAAGTTCCGCTCACATTGTAAGCCATCCTCAGGAATATCATGAGGGCAAGAGGGGAATATATGTAAAAAAAAAAAAAACGTTATTACAGCAGTAATACTAATTGCAGAATTAATGATTGGGTAAAGGGGGGGGGGGGGCTCGGTCTTGGGAATTGAATAAAATTAAATAATTTGTAAAAAAAAAAAAAAAAAAGGTTATTATTATTATTAAAGTTTCGGCCTAATTTCAAGCCTTCTTCAGGGCAATGGGATTGATGGAAGGAGAAAGACTCTCACATTAGTGTAATTAAACATTACTGAGATTCATGATTCAGTTACTCTAAAATTAAAGACTTTATTTTTTTAATGAAACGAATTATTTCTTAAATAGATGTTAAACTCTAAGGGATTTATTCTATCACTATATACTTTCATTATAATTAAATTGAATGCTTGAAAAAGTTTAAATGAAAATAACCGTAAATGTAATATGGAACTGCTTAAACTAAAATTTTATAACAGCTCAACAAATATGTACATAAATAAACAGATAAATGGCTAATTGGTTCCCAAAGCCGTTGAGGACGATGTGAATAAAAAGGAATGTCACTGGGACCGACTATAAATAGGCGCTCACATAAGTCGCTAGTTCTTCAATATGAGTTTCAGGTCACATTCTAAAAACATAAATGCGGAAAATTTAATTTTAGCAATCGACACGATCTATGGAAGTATGAAAACTAACTAACTACAATTAAAATTATAATGATTACTCAAATTTTATCTTCCTTTCACCTCTTTCACTCTTTAGGAACATTAGCTGAAGAAAAGAAAGACACGTATACGCCGTACTTAATTGTTTCCAAGATAGGAAGGATATAGAAGGTTCCGCTGAAATCGATAGTTCGATTTAATTAACTGTTCCTAAAAATTCCCTACAATTTCTATTTTTAGGGAAAAATTTATTTCCCTATAAATTCTATTATACCCTTAAAATAAAATTCTAAATTATTCACAACATATATAGATATAAATAATAGAAATAAACATCTATATTTATAAAATATAAGAAGAGTTCTTTCATGATAAAAAACCAAAATACATTAAACAAAAAGTATTCGTAATTAATTTTATAATCCTTTTATAAAGAGAAAGAAAATTACTAAAATAAATTAAATTAGAATGAAAGTTGTTTGTGAATGTTGAAGGAATATAAATAACTATTGATGTTGTCCTAGATAGATAATTATAAACATTATCTATATTTTCCTTTACAGCCTAGAAGCAGCAATGAATAAGTTCCCTAACATAATTTGGCATTAGGCTTATGGATACTTATGGAAAACTAAGTTCGTTATTGAGCGAAATTGGAAAGAAATGAATTTTATCTATATAGTGTAGAGTAAAGAAACTCACCACATATATGATTCATCATAAAAGATATATTTTATAATTGTAGAGGATTACATGACATGGAAAGTTCAAACACAAATATTGTTTTATAGCAAAACTGATATATTTGCTTAGTTTAAGCTGCTCCTGCTTGAATGAAAATTATTTAGAATTTAAAGCATTAAAATTTTCTTAAAATTAATCTTAACATGAACTTTATAAAGAAGATCAAAATCGATCGGTATGTTTTATTTTGAAGAAGAGAAAAGTTTCTTTTTGAGATACTAGTTCCCTTTCCAGATAAAATCTTAGTAAAATTTAAAGTACATACTCTTTCTAAAATGATGCTTACTTAAAATTCTAGGAGCAATGTAAGAAACCGGAAAAATAAAATTCAGAAAAGAGAAAGACTAATTCCGATCCTTTATGTATTTTTTGACCAGAAATTGTACAACCCTTTTCAATTAATTAAATAATATACATTTCAATATCCGTTCCAATAGGGATATCCCCAATCCAGAAAGAGTGACAGTGCTGACCATGGACCCCGCACCACGTATCCCTGAACTTTGCTGAGCAGGCAAGATCTCCCGGGAGCCTTGATCTGAAACGTGATGCGTTGCCTTTCCTCGGGGAGTGATTCATCTCTCCCCACACCTTCCCCCAAGACGATACCTTTGGGAGGGACTCCACACAGGATGGTTTTCACAGTCGCCACATAAGGCAAAGGGATGAACTTCCACGGCCTGAGGTCTGAATCCCGGGTCATGAGTAATATCGGCCTCTAAATGTTGCCCATCAAGCGTTTATGGGAAATCGCTGAATTAGCTATTAATTTTTTTACGGTCGTTCTTTCGAAGAGAATCCACGAGTAGCTGTAAAAATTAAAACATTCGACCTTAGAGATATTACGAGATAAAAACCCAATGTTCCGCATTCAACAAATTACAAACGGATACCTGTAAAAAGCAAACACATAAGTGGAAATTTCTTTTGTACTACATCTTAAATAATCAAAATCAGACCTAGAATCACGAGTTCATAGATTTAATGTCCACAAAGGTGGAGCTAGTTTTCTATCGACATGAAAAACTCTCCTCTAACTCATTCTCCAAGAAAAATGATTGTGTTCCAGAGACTAAACCGTGATTATGATAGTCCTAAGACGTCATTCCATTAAAATCTGAAGAAAATTAAAAAATATATCAAATGTTGTGCAGAATGTAACTTCTATTGAATTTAATATGGCAGGGTGCACATCATAAATCCACATGGCAAATGTAAAGTCTAAGGGATTAATTAAAACATTCATTTATGGATAATAGTTAACTGAAGAAAAAAATGTAGAAGCCTTCCGTTCACATGGGTGTTTGTTTATAATAGTCTAACTCGAAAGCCCCTCCCTTAAAACATGTAGAGCAAAGAAAAATTAATAAAGATAAATATTTAAAAAATTAGTTTACTGCATCCTGCAAATTTATGCAAAACACACAATAAGAAACATATTTGAGAATTCAAGGAGGGTTGAGTAGACATACTTATTATTAAAATATAGAACGTTCTCTCATATTTTTCTTCTAGACCGTTCGATGAATTTTTGACTTCAATCTGATGAGAATAATGAGAGAATTCTTAACACAGACGAAACTGGTTAAAATAAATATAATAGGTGTGACGACACCATAACCTATTGGTTATAGCCTTCTATCTTTACAAGACGTATTCAATTTTTTATCTTATTTAACAAATGTGTTTGACTAAGGATATAACCTAGGTTTATTATAGTGGTCATGCTTTCAATTTACACATACAATGTTAGTGTTTAATAAATAATTACATTTCCTAATCTGTTTGTTATTCTATTGGCGCTGCGGACAGGATTAAAAGAAAAAAAATGCCAAGTGATGGAAGAAAAAAGAGACAAAACTATGCTGAAGATATGAAAAAGGTATGTCACCAACCATTCATCCATTTAAGTTTGAATCTTTTGACCCGGAGAGGGAAGACTGGGAGTATTTTATACAGCGGATCCTAATACAAGTGAAGCTCTCCCGGATTACACATGGCGAGGAAAAACAAGTTGGCCCATCGTCATTTAAAATTTTAGTACCTCATTTTTGTCCACGACAAGTAGAAACTATAGAATTCCAGGAAATTCTAGACGTATTAATTAAATTCTCTGGGAAGAGCTATTGCCCACTAAGCGAAAGGGTGAAGTTTTCACAGCGTTATCGGTAGGAGGGCGCGTCGGTGTACCAGTACGTTAACACATTGCGAAGTATTGCTGCTCGGTGCGATTTTAGGGCTTTACTTGAAGAGTGACTGCGAGATCATAGGGACAAAGAATGCTGCCTGACAGAGACAGCTACCCAAGGATCATCCAAAGGCGTCTTCGGATTCGAGTCGAGAAGACGGCTCTGCAAGGAACTTTCTGATGCTTCGTCACGAGGATAGCTCTCGGCAGGCGTTCGCTGTCAGAAGTAATACCCAGGCAGACACCTACAGTCTTAGTCCGTGGCAAACACTGTTTTCGATGTGCCAACCACCGTCATCAGACCAAGGAGCGCTGTCCAGCGGAAGGTAAGACCTGTCATAGATGTAAGGGTTCTAATCACCTTTCCAAGGCATGTTTAAAAAGCTGCTCAGCCGTAATTAAAGGTAGCAGGCGTAGACCTAATCACCTCCAGTCTAGTCATAGTAGTAACCTAGTGCCTCTGTTTCAGATACCACATCCGACAAACCACATTCCGTCTATACTGTACATATGTCCGCGTATGCCAGGGCCCAGAATCATTAACTTATTCCTTCATTGTCAAATTTGGGATAACTTAGTCATTTAGCTTCAGGGAAAGTTCATCTTATGGGTTTTTTTTTATTTTTTTTTATTTTCGTGTTATCTCTAATGACTTTTTATAATATGTAATCTTTCTAACTACCATATGTTATTCGCATAATTTAACATTTCAAATGAGTTTTTCGTAAATTAATGTTGAAGAACATACGAAATAAATGTTAGAAGATTACATAGTACAGCAATTATTGTCTACAAAGCTTTTCGCATCTCTAATAACGACGAATCCGTTTCGATTTAACTATTATAAATGTAGACCATCTCCTGAAACCCTATTTTTCTCACACGTGATTAATTTATTCAGGCATTTAGAGCAATGTATTTCGTAGTCCAGGAGTAAAGAAAAGGAAACTTAAGTGCGGGATCGCATAGTCAGATAAGAATAAAAACCCATTTCGTAATACTAGAAATTGTGATCAGGTTCTAAAACCGTTCGTGAACCGAGAACTAGTTCGGGACTCTTCACGTCCAAGAGAAAGCGTCAGTTCTTAGCCGTGTTAGATTAGTATTGTTTTGATATTATTTTCGAGGAGAAGTCAAGCTCACGTCGGTTCCACGATGCTACTCTAGAAACATCTCCGGCCTTACATTAAAGAATTTATAAATATTATAAAAATTTTATTAATAAAAATTAGTATAGTGCTCAGATAATAATGACACAGGAATATTCGTGAAATATATATGTAATACAGTTATATAGAATTGTAAAAATACTGAATTGGAGTAGAAATGGAAAATTAATTCTTGAGATTCTCATACTCCCTTTTATCTTAAGTGCATACGTAAGCTTCTGCGCATGAGGTCTAAAACTTGTGTGGTAAGGTCCTAAATACCATTGATTGATATCTTCAAGGTGGAATTACACTGTTAATCAGTTGGGGTAAAGATAAAAACAGAAATTGGTGCAAAAAAGGTTTAACCTTTAATTTGGTTAAGTGATTAGTATGCCGTCAAGTTTTATATGGTTGAGGAATTAGTCTGGGTTTCGACCAGAATCAAAAAAATAAAATACTCTAAATTATTGGGTATTTATTTTATTATTGCAAACGTTTCGACTTAACTTGTAAGTCATCAGGATGTATATTATCTACGGAGAGATCTCCAACAGATGCAGTTTAGTTCGGCATTCTGAGAGTTTACCATTAACCTCCCTTGGAGATCGGAGAGATCTAGGGATAGACATTATTATCGCTCTGATGATGACTTACAAGTTAAGTCGTAACAACGTACAATAATAAAATAAAATAATTACTCAATAATTTTGGATTATATTATATTTCTAATTCTGGCCCAAACCCTGACCAATTTCTTCAGTTAACCTTTAATTTATTAATGAACAAGTATTTAATATATTTTTAAAAAATTTATTTTGTCAAGTTAATAAATATAGGTAGTTTTTTTTTCCAAGTTAGATTGGATTGAGCACCTCTCAAAAGCTATAGAATAAACGTTCTGGACTCTTTGGCTACACCGTTGTCTGACGCAGGTGTATACTGAGAGATCAAACCAACATCATCTGTTGCATCATAATTTGCAAATTTGGCTGAAATATGCCGCTCTTGTCTGAGAGCAGAGAAGAAGAACAGATAAAGCACCATCACAATAAGAAGACCTACATAGTGTACGTAGAAGGTCTAGCACAAAGTCCCAAAAATATAAATAATACGCCATGGGCTACAGTTCTAATAAATGAAACTTTAGTTAAAGGTTTCAATCCTGCAAATACAGGAGGATCTTTAACGGAGATTTTGAGAGGTAAGCTCTACCTTATGTACTACATATGGTAGAGTCAATGCCATCTTAATACAAGTGAAATTAACCTATACATATATGCCAAGATAAAGATGTTCCCTTCTGGACCTAGCTAGGTGCGACAGGAGAGGGGACCTATTGACAGATGGGAACGCCGAAGTTGATAGGCCTCCCTCTGCCGCTCTCCACCCACTACAGTCGTCACGACTTTACAACCGAAGGGCACGCTGACCTTTAACACTTGATCACGACTCAAAGAATGGACAACACGAACTCGCCCGGTCTCCCTGTGCGTTAGTTCTGTACCAACCCACTCCTTACAAAACTAGACCTGAATTATGTCGGATCGTTAGACACTTCAATTAATAACAATCTTAATTTTCCCTAGATACCTTTAATCCACTAATATTTACTTCCCTGGAAATATACAAATATTACATTAAACTTGATCATTTTAAACAACTCAAAATTAACAAAATTATTATATTGAAACTGACTTACATAAATGTATTTTAATCAAAACCGAGAAAATTCCCATCAATTTTAATAAACTTAAGAAGACGATCATCATATTTTAAGATTCCAAAAGCGACCACTCATTATTTATGAAGGTCAAAGCCATTGAAGCTATAAAGCTTTAACAGAAGCATTACAGAAGCTATATTAAGGAGCTACAGTTTTGCAAAAAAACAAAAAAACAAAAAAAAAAAAAACAATCCTTACTACTCAAGTGCTTGTAATATAATAAATTTTTTTTTTTTTTTACAATTGCACATTTTAGAACTGTCATAGCTAAAATCACTAACTGCCGCAAAAAGATTGATGAAAAGGAGAGGTATAAATAGACTCACTTGGCATGGGATTTTGACCCCTCCCCCCTTGTACAATAACTTGTAAATAAAATAATCTCAGAGTAATTGTTCATTACAGAAAAAACACATCGAAAGTGCAACTCCAGCAGAATTAGAAGTTTAACGTAACAAATCATGGAGAGGCTAAAAATGCAATTTTTCAATTAAAAATAATATCATTCTTGATCCATATTTTAATTTATCCAAGACTGCTGAATTGATTTCGTTGAGTTTCGAGATTATAAATAATTGCCAATTAGGAGCAGATATTTATTTAAATTAATAACCCCTTTTTTTTTAAAAAAAAAAAAAAAGGTTTGATGTTTTTAAAGAATGATACATATTAAGTACTTTCTTCCTTTTTGTTACTTACAAGAAGAGAGTGGGGTTAAGAGGGGTAAAAATAAGAACGCAAGAAACATGCATTAGATATCAACACTTTTTTTTTTTTTTAATATTTAATGGATGAATTTTTTATTTCAGAAAATAACACATTTAGTAGTAATTTACAGAGTTTGCCCCTCGCATAACTATTAAAACTGGTCGAATTCATTAAATTGATGACACATTAATCAGGCTACCATTACGTCAGGTAGGGCATGGCAATATGAGCGTTAATGACCCACTCTGAAAGGACTATTCAATTAAATGTGGTGGAATGGTGGTGTCGGTGAAGGATCGGGAAATGAGGCCCGGTGACTGGGCGAAACCGGGAGGCCGGCCGACAACAGGTGCATTCAGAAGAAGGCATTAAGTGCAGCTGACCTCGATGCACCACCAAGCACACAATACAATTCAATTTCCTCGTCTCGACCATTCAAAGGGAAGGGGGGGGGGCTCACGCGAGAGGCCGCTGGCCTTATTTCCCAGACCTGTCACACGACTGCAGATTCCACATGGAAATCACTCCTTCTCCCAGCCTCCTTCATAAGAGAATAATTCCCCATTACAATAATTGAAATAAAAAAAACTCTCACATGAATGAAACATTGGCTCTGAAGCAGAAATGAAATGCTTTCTGTAAATGAAGGTTTCACACTAGCTACCCAATTCCTATAAATATAAATATAAAATCTGAAACTTACTTTTCCCAGCTTTAGCACAACTTCATCACTAGTTATTTTCAAACAATATGACATATATATAAAAGAAATAGTAAAGCACAGCTGTTTTTCACACAGAAAGAGAAGGAAATGTTTTATTATAATTTCCTTTTAATGACCTTCTATATGCCTAATAGAAGATATAAATAGGTATATTCTACACCTTATATCTATCATTTTTTATTTTGCTGAATTTCATATTAAAAAATGTTTTTTTGAAAACATTAATTTTAGTATTTAAATATTCAATGGTTACTACAACTCCATATTAAAAATTTCCCTTAGAAAAATCAAGTTATTTACGTTAGTGTCATGAATTTTGAAAATATTAACAGATCTACAAAGACCCTTTATTTTAGATGCTAAAATAAGTTTGTTGCATAAATATAAAATTTTTATACACGCACTCTAGCGTCCACAATTTTTAAAATAATGAAAACAAATTCAGTACTCTTCCATATGGAGTGGTAGAAGAGTGCTTTAGAGTAAAAAGAAAATTGAAAATCCCAATATCTTCGTTAACATTAGCAATTCGAAAAAAAATGTGTATAAAACTAAACAGGGGTAAAATGTAATTTTATAACATTTACATCTTGTAACATTATTATTTTAGAAGAGAAAACAAATTCGGTACGTAGGATTCTTATTGTAAAGCTTTAGAATTTAGAGGGAGATAAAAAAAAATTATAATAATAATAGCTTTGTTCTTATTTGTATTACGACAAAGTTTATAAAACACCGTAGGAGTAATATGTAATGTTCTAACGTTCCATAATATATTTACGAAAAACGCTTGTAAAGAAAGAAATTTACGAATGTATCAAGCATGGGACAGCCCCCCCCCCCCTCACTTCCCCCTTATCTGTTAGAAAAGAACAAAGCTTAGTGGAAATAGCTTGGACATTCATCGTTCATCGCGGCTTTTAACTTAAATTTCATTTATTCTTATTTATATCCATCTTTAATGAAACATTCGGAAATTTCCTAGATTTTGCAGCTCCTTCTTTTTAAGCTAGTCTTCGATAAGCCATCTCCCTGAATTACTTTTATTGGAATTGCTCTGAGTCCATTATGCAGAAGGTGCGAAAATTAAGCGAATTCGTCAGCACGATAGCTAATGAATATTTGTGCTCGAATTTATCCATTCAATAAGCCTAGATTTCCACAAAACAAAAAAATTTGAATCTTTCATTTATAATTTTTTTATTAATATCATAATCGGACTCTGAATTTCAGAAACTCAAACTGCTATGCTATATGAAAATATTTAAAATCATACTTTGGGTAAAGTTTCTTATTTCAAAATAAGTATCAGTTCATCTTGAGAAACTCGGTTTCCTTGGAGGAAATTCAATTAAATGTGTGAGGAAACGATTTTTATGAAAATTAAGTTTTATTTAATGAATTACATATACGCTCATAATAAACAAATATTTTATTATGTACTCCAGTACTGATAACAATTTGATATGTTATTCTTGTTTTTAATAGTTTGTTGATGGCATTTATATAGAATTTTTCCGCGCTAGGTAGGCATACTGAAAGGTCTAGAGAGAGGTCATTCAACCGTGGAAGAAGATGAATACGATTCAACAGCGTCCAGCTCATTGAGAGTCTGGGGTCGGTCTTTGAACCCTACAGGAGGGTAAAGAAGAAAAGAACTCGTACATCCTTCGTAACCGCTCCATTAGAAAATCAAAAACCTCTTTTAGAAAAGAAATTCAAATGAAGGGGATTTAAAGAAGCCGCACTCTTTATCTTACGCAATGAAGGAGCTGCCGACTCAGGGGACATATGGAAGGGAGGATGAGGCGCTGATTATCAAAACGGATGGAGGGAAGGAATGAGAGGAGGCGACGGCCGGAAAATGATGTAACTCAGTGGGTTGGGTGATTGAAGAGTCAGAATTTTACAAATGGCTCTGTTCATCGATGCACGTATAAATGCAAGCCTCAACGGTCGGCATTAGTCTTCATAGAGAGGGGTCAATGCACTCAAGGCAAATGTGCTGGTCAGAAGAGGACATGCTTTGCTTCCACTGTTTAGTTGAATGGCTCGTATTCAAATCAAGAACAAACTAGGAAAGCATAGCTTCTGCAGCAATAAAGAAGAGTCGCGCCTAGAATACATTAAGCAATTGAGAGACAAATTTATATGCAATCGCATACATTTATTTCTAAAATAAAATTGCATATAAAATTTATAAAAATAAGTCATATTATATATATATATANTTAAGCTTATTCCTTTGAACAATTTGTTGTCCGGCGTGTGTCTGTATGAGTACAGAAATAGTCTATATATATATATATACTCCTGCCTAGCATCTGCAGTTTTAATAAATAAAGGAACAATATTCAGCAATTATAGATGTGGGCGTAATAATCTAAGTGTTGATCGCCCCTTAACCCTATCCTACATACCTTCCTATTCAGCAATTAGCTTATACTTGCAAATCGGAGAATTAATTTTCGAAATCCATCAAGAAGACGGTTAATGGGAGACAAAAATTTAAAATCTAACTATCTTCGCTAACATAAACGTAAAAAAGTGTAATATACCCCTAATGTTGCCGAACATACCGAAGCCTGCCTTAACAATCTCACATTTTGACCTCACTGCATTCTTCAGTATAAAAGTCCAAATTTATCATTTGGTATTATTTACACCTATTTACACCTTTGTCAAGATTTAAAAAATATATTTTCTTAAAATAAATCTTTAATAAAATCTTTAAAAAATTGAAAAATCGGGGTAAAAGCGTCAAACTGCAAAGTTAAATGATATTATAATTCATGAGTCTGAAGCGTGTCAATAGACGGTTCCCGACAGCTATTCGCCGTCTCAAGGAAGTGAAGAGAGGCAAGCCTGTTATCTCCTTATGACTAAGGCTGTTCCTGGCCCTCATGAGCGTGGTTGCCGTGGTGTTTGAGAGGGTCCCAGAACTCCCACTGCCGCGAGGTAAGCAGCTTACCGTTGTAAGCAGCACTTACGCGGTCTGTCCCCAACACCAAACCACACAAGTGAAATGAAGAGAGGTCGCAAAAGGGCCGCTTACACTCACATTTACCGAAATACATCTACCACTTTGAAGGAGGCAGTTGCCTCTACATCAGCCTCTTCCTCGCCCCCACCATACCATCCCCCTACGACTCTTTCGGTAGTAGCAATAAATCATTCCCGAACAAACTGGACTTGAGTCTATCAACTCCCCCTCAATGCTTGCGTCCCTATTGTGAAAGTAGCTTTTGTAAGCATCGTAAAGCGATATTAACAGATTATTCGTAAGAATACATTTGGACATCAAATAAAGTTTTTGCGAAACAACTTTCCTGTGGTTCAGGAAATCCGAATTGTTTCGGAGTGAATGAAGAACCTGCTTGAATGCAGACATTAGAATGTAAATTTAAGAACTGATGTGCTATTTGTCATTTGATAATTTCTCTATTCTTTTCAAAACCGTAGTCTGTCGATGAGGTCATATACTACAGTTGGATTTCGTACGAAAAGCACTGGCTTTAAGAGACAACGCAGTGGTCTCGTCAGCTATTCCTTTTATTCCTCTGAACTCTCTTTGATTGCTGCTTCAAATCAAAAGGAACCATATAAAAATCAGATGCTTTATATTAAGGAATGTGTATTCGAATGGATTGGATATTGAAACAACATTCATCAGTACGGTTATTGCCATATTTTATTGATTAGTATTTACGAGTATATGCTTTATACCGTGGTTCATTAAGTTGTGCAACTTTTTTAATGTCCATTCACACGTATATGTACACATACAAACACACGTGCATACATTTATGATTAGGTCCAAACATCCAGCTTCTCAAAGAATAAGAATCCAAGTGTCCGCAGAAGTAGATCTAGTTACTTTGTCATCCTTGAAGTCTGCTATTCACACATGAAACGAATTACTTAAGATACTCTGGTCCACAAGGAAAAAAAAAAAAAAAAAAAAAAAAAAATGAAGTGCATCTCAATAAATATGAGCAGTACCACTGATCTATTGCAATTATTCTATACAATCATACACTCTCTCTCTCTCTCTCTCTCTCTCTCTCTCTCTCTCTCTCTCCTCCGCAAACAAAATCAGTGATCGCTATTTTCTTCTACATTCTCGGATAGAATATTTCTAAATATTTAAAAATATATATAAATGGGTTATTATCAGCACGTAATAAAATAAAATTGTACCCATTGAAGAGGTTACAGTGTTACAGTAAAGCATTGTATTAATAGTGTCTATGAGGGTATGGATGAACGTGTGGAAACGGCTTTACGCGTGAAAGTTTTATCTATTGAAATCCCAAGACGGAATCCCAGACCAATCCTCCTTCCTTAAGCAAAAGTTCTAGCGCACAGAGCACTGTTAAGTTTTACCATTCTGTGCCTGTGCTTGCAATAGCCCAAAGGATTCTCGGTTCACTTCTGGTTCCCGATGTAATCCAGCTCTTATTGCCTACCATTCTTAATTGAACGAGGAACAAAATTGCCCGTATACCTTCACTAGAGAGCTACTGTTCTAGAACATGCCTAAATGTGTTAAGAAATATACTAGACCTCTTTGGACTTTGTATTTGTAATAGAGACATACAAATGTAAAAATCTGGCCCAATTTCAGTAAATTTTTATTTTTCTATGCGATTAGAAAAATCAGCAGTTTACAAGTAAGTTGAGTACAAAGTTGTATGGCATTGTGGAGTCTTTGTTTCTTGAAAAATACAAAAATATTTTGAGGGGGTTTATGATATTGATTTTTTACATGGATAACACTATTTTATTTTTAATTCACTAAAACAAGTTTTGTAAGGGCAGAACATTAATTTATGAAGGACAAATCATGAAAGGATTTTGACCAGCCCATTTCTCTTTACCTCTTAACAACTCATTTATTCAAAAAATTATTCCTTTCAGGCTTTTATTTGGCTGTGGTTAGAAAATAAATTTTACAACTGGTGATGTCATACGAGTAAAATAAAACAGCAAACATATTGCAATGATATTTCTTAACACGCATTTCACAAAAACCATCCATTTGCAGGGAACAGCTGGAGTTTTTCGAATTATATTTTATGAATATTTTAATAAGAGTTGAGTAATGTGTCAAATAAAATAACATAAAAATGGCTATTAGATTTACTTAGACTGACACTGTCTCAAAGAAATTATTTAGTTTGATTGGTGTTAAATGTTTGACTTTCAGAACGATTTGAAACAACCCTTAACCGACACTTAAAAGCCTCAATTAAACCGATAGACAACCTGAAAAATGAAAGTCAATACCTCTTCTTAAAATTTTATGTTTTACATTTCGGTACACGTTATCTAAAATTATCTAGTGAAAAAAATATGGTATTTAGGGACTATCAAGTTAGCAATGTTCTAATTAACTAAAAAAAAATTTATAAAGGGCTTAAATTATTTACGTCAACAGTTATTCCTTTTGACCAGGCTTTTTTGCTACTTTGGCTTAGTTATTGAGATATAAGTTATACTGTTAGTTTTCGTTGTATTTTTAACTTGGACTAGTAAATTAAGAATTTCCATAATTATATCTAATCTGATTGACTAGAGGCTCTGAGAATCTGAATAAATTAGACAGAAATGTGCCGCATATGATTCATAAATAACCTATTTATTATACTAGTAAACATTCAAAAAATTAAAGTGGAAAATTATCAAAGTGAATTTAACAATGAAAGAAAGGTTAATTTAAGGGTAAAACTCTAAAATTTATAAATTCAAGACGGCTACTACTAAACTTCTTAAGCTTATTCCTTTGAACAATTTGTTGTCCGGCGTGTGTCTGTATGAGTACAGAAATAGTCTCAATAACACATCTAACAAGTTGTGAATTTATCTATTATTATAAGCACTTAAAAATATTGTTAGAATAAAATTTCCAAAAATAATTCCCAACAATTATAACAATAAATGCATTACTAAAAGGGAGTTTAATTTTTTTAATTTTTTTTTTTAAATTAGTAAAGTAAAGTATTATTATTAGTATAATTTGCAGTTTGTTTTTTCCATATAAAAAAAACAACATAAGTACACCGAGCGGAAACTGTGGCTCAAAGTGAGTTTCCTCACTTTTATTTTTTTGTTTATTTTTGATGCACAAGTAAAATTTATTAGTTGAGCAAACAAAGGATTTCTAAATATTATTTATTAAGCATAATACTAATTAAAATATTATTTAAATGAATCTCATCTTATCTTTTACTAAAAATTACAAGTAATTACAAGTAGTAAGGAACTAAAATTTGAGGAAAATAAATAACTTCAGTTTTGTTAACAAGTAACCAGTTAAGTTTCTGATCATGCATGTATAAATGAATATACTCCTGGCAATACACACACTCAGAGGTGCAGACAGACAGAGACACAAGCAACACGGATAAATTAGCTTGTTGAAGTCAGCAAACTTTAAGTACACCGCTAAACATAAATAAATGGCCGATAAACAACATTCAGGGATAGGCTGCTGGTACTCCCTGGGTCCCGGGATCCACGGAGGTCAAGGAGAAGCGGGGGATGTAATGTCGGCAATCTCCGACAGATGACAGCACTTCCCTCACGTCTTCCACAGCTTAGGAATAATCAATGCTGATAAGATAAGTAAAAAGACTATTGCAAATTGGATATCAATTTCCTCAGTTTTAGATTAACTAGTAATAATAGTGGTATTAAGGCAGCAATTTTTATATACATGCATAATTTTTAGAAAATAAGAGTCTCCCAAGACTTCAGTCAAGAAGAAGACTTTATCTGCTTTTGAAAAAAGATACGAATAATAAATTAATAAATTTAAAATGTTCCCAATTAACACTGAACTTCACCAATCATCGCTGATGACAACAAATTATTCAATGATGATATATATATAAATGAAAAATATCAATAAAACATAGAATATCTCCTGACATTATCTGAATATTTTGTTACTTAATATATATGTGAGTGTATGTAATTTTCGACATATTTGATATATGATTCTCAGTATCTGCCCTACCAGTATAGGAAAACAATACAAGTCGCCGTGATTGCATTGTAATTTATAACAGTGAAATGGGACAATAGTATAATGGTAGGGATGAAGCTTGCAGCACAGCAGCTGACCACACGATGGCCGCACTCTCTGGCCTTGAAGCATGACTGCGGCCATGGTGAGAACAAACGTTAATAACGGCCCGTAAAGTCACATATGGGATAGACAACAATATTCACGGCAATGCTTCAATGCCTAGCAGCGAGGACTGAAATAGTAATGGCCGTAGTAATAACCATCCCTCACGATATAGTATCTATTATCAGTGAATGCAAACTGAGAAATGTTTTCCTAATTCCTAATGAATATAGAATTTAGGCAAAGGCTTACATTTGTTTCCCCATAAAGTTAGATCTCATCTACAAGGCACCAAAAAAGCTCTAAAGTTTTTGAATTTTTGTTTTTATTGCTCAACAAGGTCTTTTTACAATATTTTTAATGATCTAGCTATTGTAATATTCCTTTTAGAAATATATAGCTTAACACACTTTGGTTTAATGGTCAATATAATGTGAATAATTCTACTGAGGTATAAAGCGTAATTCATCCATTAATAATCGGAAAATATGGGTGGGGAAGGGAGAGTCACCAGAATCTTTAAATTTCAATTTTACACTTTGATAGTGATATTTTTTTTTTCTTTTTCCTCCCATAGAACAACTTTGGATCACCAGGGTATGGCTATCTGTCCAAAAACTCGCTATACAATACTTATATTACATTTATTAGAGACTTGGGAGTCAAATACATCAATGACTACATCGTTTTATTTTCTTTATAAACCTATTTTTGCTCTTTTCATACTCATATCGGTGGTTAGATTTTTTCTGATTTAGTTAGAGTTCATAAAGATAAAAATCGAGGAGAATTTCAGAATATAAAATATCATTGGATGAAAGAATAGTTTTTAGGCAATAAATTCGTCAAAGTTGATATTGTATTGTTGAGATTCAAAACAATAATATTGTGTTACGTTATGAGTAACAATAGGGCATAAATTTGACTTTTTTTTACCTAATTATTTCAGACTTCATATCACAATAGATCTAATTTCTCATGTTATTTAAAAAAGATACTTCTATTAAAGAGAAATTTGTTGAATTTGAACACTTCAGATTTTAGCAAAGCTGATCTCTAGACAGTAATTTATAACCACGTGACTTAAACGATTGAGGCGGTTACAGTATCATATACAGGAATATATTAAAGCGCTAATCTATTATGTATGATGCAAGTATAGGCAAGTGTCTCATTGCATATAATAAGGATATAGTGTATTAGTAAATGCTGATGAAAGATGATGAAGAGGATGGTTGAATCGTGGGGCCTTGCCTGCATTGTTACGAGCGTGTGAAGGCCAGACCACTCTCACGGTCAAGGTTACTTGTCCGCCTCCAGCAGGCGACTGTACACTTCCTACAGTGGGGCCTCAATACTTTCTATGTAGGCAAGGGGCTTATCTAATCCGCCCTGACTCAATCCCTAACTAGCTCCCGATTTCATTCAGTTGGAATCCCCAAGGAGTGTGGATATTGATATTGACCTGAGAGAATTTTTAATGAATGACCCTACCTGCTAGAATACAACTTCACACACACATATGTGTGTATGTGTATGTGCATACATCTGCTTTTTCTACAGTTGGCTTATACGGATCCAAGGGATCCATGATACTCTTCTGAACAATCTCAAATGCCCTTTGCTTGGACCTCATTGATCTATGTCTGCTTACTGCACTCATATACATTTACTCGAAAACACGAACTAGTCCTAACCCCGTTAACCGTGAAGAACCTGTGCTTTTCTTAGGATGAGTGTCACCATTAGTCTGACGAATCTCATCAGTATGGGGCGCATTCTCTTTTACATGTACAGGGGGCCTCTATCAGTGTAGTACCATCGTATTGCTAATTATCCTAAAGGAATACTAGCCTGGTGACTGCATCGCAAATCGGTGAGCAACTGTGGCACTAACAATGGGACCATTATGAGGATATGAATTCTATTTCCCGGGATAGTTTGGCATATGACTTTTCTTAATGTATTTCTTTATTGCTTTTAATTGCAAAATGAAATGCTGAGTCCGTTAATGAGAAAATCGGAACAGTAGGAGTAGCGATTATCAGAAATAAGAGTAAATTAAAAAAATGTATCGGGTGTAATATTTAGTTTATAGTAATTAAGCTAGAGCCAAATTCGAACCCAATAAATATTAAGAAGTGTTCAAGCAGAATATAACAATTAGAAGTGGAGGATTACAAGAAATTTAAATTTTTTAACGGTCCTTGAGTCGAAATTATTTGTTTTTCCTAATGAAATTTCGGATGGTGCTCTTAATTGTACAAAGGAAAGAAGGAATTCATTAATGAGCGTAAAAAGGCTGATGAAGGAGGAGGGGACTATCTGATACGTAAAATAGGAGTAAACAATGTTTTATTATTTAGTTTAATGATAAATGAAAATTCCATCATTCAGTAGTTTTGTGGGGTAACAATTAAGCGTAAAATAATACTAATTATCTTTCCCAAAATATGCCATTTGACTAATTATTCCTCACTTTCAAATCTAAAGAGAGATGATTTCTCCACTGCCTAGGAATCTCTTTTGTCTGATTGGTTAGAGGACCCAAGCACATCGAGAAAGCGCCTCGCCCAATTGGCTCCGCACTGACTATGGCCTTCTAATGTCTAAAACGCTAAATATTGTAAAAGTACTTAACGTGAGGAAAAAAGTAGTTTTTCCATTTGACACTTGAGTTAGTTAAAGAGCTTATTGACAACCTTAATTAAGTAAAATGCAATTTAGTATGCACACAGTATAATTTGGAATTTGAAATTAACAAACCAAAAAAAAAAAAAAAATTAAATAAAACAAGAGAAAGTCTATGCCTTTGCCTTGCTATTTCATCATTACTTCATTTCGTTCTCTCTATTCAGAATAATTGCTTCAATTAGTTCTCAATTACCTCGGGAACCACCTCTCTGACGTTGATGACACTCGCCCAGTAGCTTTTCATATCGTCCGCAAAAAATGTTCCACGGTTCACTCTTAAGCGAGCACTTTGTCTGAAACAGACAAGCATAAATCAGTTACCGCAGAACAATACAAATATAGAAAAATAAATACAGTGTGTTTATTTACAGCATTTACAGACCATCCAATTCGAACTTCACCAGATTCTTTTAGATTGATTTCATGAGTAATAAGCTGTGGCGCTCTCTGATTTGCTACGGACACATCAAGAAAGGACAGAAAATGGCTACCTTGAACCATCAAACACTAAAGCATATATACAGGGAGAAGAAAAACAGTTGGCAGCAACACACTTGTCTTGGCTGTTTGTATTTGATCTTTACATACCGTGTTAACCCTAACTCCTAAAATTTCCCATTCCTAATAACGCCCCCAAGTTCAGTTCATTATGTGGTTCATTCTTGGTAGTCAAAATGTTTCAAAATAAGAATGATAGAAAATTAAATTTTTCACACAATGAGTTTCATAATCTAAAAGAACAAAACAAATAACGTAGATATTGATTTTTTTTTCATTTGATCATACAGTAATCTCCCCCTTCCTAGACTCTTCCCATCATTAGATTTCAACAACAAACAAATAATTTTTAACAAATTATAAAACGAAGCTCAAACATCAAACTTAGTTTATCCCTCCAACCTTCCAAACTATATTCTTAAACAAACTTCTTATTAGTACTAGTACTGAAAATGAGATAGATCGAAATTTAAACTTACTGTGATCAATAATTATATCTTAACACTGAATAATTAAAAGAAGTATGGATTTTTAAATTTGTTCTTCCTCTAAACCACACTCCTCTTAGACCAAATTTAACGGCTGTCAAAGCTCATCCATCAGCTTGTGGAAATAAGATCAAATACTGTTAAAGACTGGGACTATGTGGAGTTAGAAACCGACCTGTACTGGAAGGGGTCAATTTAAGGATGACGCCTGCTTCCTTCCTCTTAGCTTATAAGTAAGGCAACAAAATCCTTTGAGAATCTTCTAGACTTGTCTCTTCACTTCCACGAAGCTATAAAAGCAGATCACCAGAGGTCCCCCGAGTCAGTGATAAGTCAGTATCCATCTGTGTCAGTTCACCTGGCAAATCTCGTGTTCCGAGCGTCGGACTAGTCGTGGCCTTTGCAGAGCCAGCGATGTGAGAAGTTACAGTGATTAACAAGTTACCTTGAGGCCTCTTTGTAACTAAACATATTAGATTTATTTGTATATATTTATTAATTTATTAGCAGTAAGTAACTTATAATTTCTATTTATTTATTTCTAAGTTATCAAGAACAGTAGTTGCAGTAGGTTGTGCTGTAGTTAGTAGGTGTAATTATTTTATAATAAATTATTCTGTGGTAAAAAGTCTCTCTCTCTCTCTCTCTCTCTCTCTCTCACACACTCTCTCTCTCTCTCTCTCTCTCTCTCTCTCTCTCTCTCACAGTCTCTCTCTCACAGTCTCTCTCTCTCTCTCTCTCTCTCTCTCTCTCTCTCTCNATTCCCAATGGAATGCAAAAGTTAGAAAATTAGACTTTTCCTCACCCGCTTAGGTTCTAATTGTAATCACAAAATTAATCAAGATATAACAATCTTTTGTTCAATTATAGTCATATGAATCCTTTTCAGCGCCAATGGCCTCAGCTGTCGACGCGCAGAAAAGAAGAAAAAATAAATAAATAAATAAATAACAAATAAAAAATAAAATAAAATAAAAATAAATTAAAAATAACAGGCGCTGATAACCATAGTCGTTGAGCGCCTCTAAACCACAAACAACAACAACAAGAGCAATGTGATGTATGAGTAGTTCTACGGTTTTGAAATTTTAATTTGTAATTTTAGGTATTTGTTAAAGGCACGTTAAATCTTTGAAAATAAAACAAATCTAGCTAGTTTAAATAAATCTGTATCTGTAATTTTTATACAGTAGTAAAATGAAGTTTTTCCCCCCTGGCAAGTTGAAAGCGGAGTCTGCTAATGGCGAACGTCTAAATAGAGTGAAGGGACAAAACCCTGGGCTCTGAAGACTGAAACATTCGCTCTTACTCAACATTTAAGTCGGATCCACTCGAGCGCAGGAGTGAGACTGGGGAGAATAGGGAACGATTGTGAAGTCGATTTCCGCGGCCCTTTCACGGCACAAGAAGTTTTCAGTGCCTTTGAAATCCGCTGAGCCAGATCCTTCAACAGAATTGATTACGGGCCCCACAAAAGATTCACTCCACTTGAAACTTCCAGAGCAAGCTCTCCCCATATATCCTCCGAGGAGAGAGGATCCCTCGTGGTCCGACTATAGTTACAGTGCGAGTAAATAAGTATAAGTATTCGGAAATCTTCTGTGTTCTATTTAAATAATGTTACAATCAATGAGGAGATGCAGCAGAGGCCCTCGTGTTCTCATGCACAAACAAACTGCAATAAAACTAGTGTAACAGAAAATCACGCAGAATCTGCCTCGTATAAACACAATTCCCTTTTTTCACAAAAAATCCATATAAATAAGAGTAAAAGACGATATTAAATTTATTAGGCGGAAAGAACAATCATAATAAAAGGTTTGACCACTAAGCTATGTTCTAGATCTCTCGGGGAAAAAGATTGGGAAAGTGCTCACCCATCATACTTAAATTTCTAAATTTCTCGCTTAACAATCGTTTTTCATAAATATTTTATGGAACATAAACATTAGAAAATTATATTTTAGACCTATTAAATTCTTGAAAATTTACTAACTCAACAACGAAGACATTTTAGCCATTCAAGAAACTCATTCACCAATGTAAAGGAAATATAGAAGTAATTTGCATTAAATTTATAAGTATTATAGGGTTTCATAATTTTTAAATTTTAAAATTGATTTTTAGGAACTTAATTGTTTTTGTTTTTTTTTGTTTTTTTAACTGCATTCCTATGGAAGTCCTGAGTAGCTGATGTTAGTTTGGACACTCGCACGGGTATAAATTTTAGTGACTATCATTTTGGTATCTAGTGAATAGGAGCGGAGAAAATATCAAATTTTATTTTCTAAAACTGTCATCCGAATGACCGAATTCGATATTTAGGCTTCTTACTGTAAACCATTGAATTAAGAAATTTTTAGTTGAAATCGGTTCAGGGGGAAGAAGAGAGCTTCGGTGGGAGACTAAATTGAATTTTATTATAATTATTTTTTTTTTTTTTTTTAATTTTCGTTCATGAAGGGAGGGCTTTTATAGTTTTAAGCACTCCATTCTAAATTTTAATGGCTTAGGGCAGTATTTTGCATCCCGATAAACAGCTGTTTCAAGGTCTGGACTGGAGCCCTTCGCAAAACCACTCTGCTAAATCAGCTCTCTTCGAATAATCTTCAATGTCTTAATTTATTATAATTTCTAATCATTAACTATGTAAATTTTTACTGAAGAGGACTATAAGTATAATGTTTAAAATTGAACTAGGATGATAGAGCCCCTCCCACCACCTTTCCTGCTGTGGTATACTTAAAGCCGGCCTCACTATCTTTTCCATTCTTTGTCCCTTTATATTTTTTTTTTAATAGCAAATTTGTCCATTACATATATCTAAATATACCTAACAAGATAACTGACTGTTTATATCTAACTATACCTAACAATATACATGACAATTTAAGAATATACCTAACAAAATATTTTACAATGAAAAAAAAATGTTATATCTAGCTAAAAGGCCAAGGATGCTATATATCTGGAAAAATAACGCTGNTAATAATATATTTTTGTTTACTTATTTAGTTATTCATTCAATTATATGAGTTAAAAAAATACCCTGCTTGTATCTGAAGGCGAATATACAATTTTTAGCCACTTCGAATTTATTACTGCTTAATAAAGTTAGAAAAAGAATATAGGTATTTTATTCTCAATCATAAAAACATAATAAATGAAGAATATGAACATAAATGAAGAAATCATGAAATAAAATGACTAAGCAAATAAGTTAAGTGTTACTGTGAGTGGGAAGTGTGAGTTACGAACGCTTCTATAGTTTATAATGACGAAATCCGGAATAAGAAATAACAATTTGGTTCAGATGATTGATTAAATTCAAAGACGGGCCGGGTTTAATTAACGAAGGCTGTTATTAATGGAGTATTTTGTAGACTCGTTAATCTTCTGGTTCAGTTGGCGAGTTTTCCGACGATCAACTTCACCAATTAAGAAACAGACAAGAGTGTAAGAGAGCCTTAGTAAAGAGTGTGGGGGCATAACTTTCACAAAGTACCAATCGATCAGGAACTAGACTTCACTATCCCTCCCCCCAATCCCTCCCACCGCGTGGTTACTACCTCGGTGTACTTGGTAAAGGAGATGTTTCTGGTAACTATTCATATTTCACATTTATCAATGAAGGAGTCAGCGGTGAATATTTCTGGGGGGGGGGGGGGGGAAGGTGAGCTCCCGACCCCAAAAACACAGAAGAACCTGTGATCTTCTGCAGGGGTTCACTATTTATTTATATGAGCTGTCGCCAGTATTCAAATTTACACAAAAACCAAAAAAAATTTTTTTAAACAGATGACGAAATCTCATATATCGTTGGGATTTCAATCAATTTCGACAAATTTTCTTCTAAGCCTATGTTCGTGAGAGACGAGTCTACTGCTCATTTTCACCTTACCCATGCAGAGTCGATGGCGACTAGCAGTATCTTTCGACACAGCACACTCTCTGGTAAGTTCGCTCAACAGCTTCCTGCAGAACTTAATCAATATCCATTAATGGTCACCCGAACCTATTTTCTTTTTCAACACCGTATCTCCACTGGTAAATTTTTCATACCAACGTCTTCCTGGTTCGCTCGACAAGAACAACTTGCCCTTCATATTTAATGATTTCACGAGTTTCTTCTTTATAACAAATAACTAAACAGAGTCTTTTAATGAAGAAGTCAAATGGGATTTAAGAAGCTTAGAGAATACTGCAAAGGAATTTTTAACTATTAATTAGAATTAAAACATTTATAGTCTCTTAAAATATTGAATTTTATAAAACGATAATTTATATATATAAAACAGGAAGTGTGGCTATTAAATAATGAGACTAATGTTGCTACGTAGAAGAACTACACATGAACCAATTCCGAACGGCCGACAGCAGTGTAGCGTAAAGCCTTTACTTTCGATTGCAGCGATTCCCGGGTTTGACTAAAAATCAGTCTGGCCTTAATTTTTGTTTATGTAAGAGGTGAATGTTTTGTTTTCCGAAAGCATAATAAGTGTAATAGTAGAGCAAGGAATTGTTGTGAAAATTCACATGAAATTAGGTATAACTCCTCCTGAAACTTATCGTTTAATAAAAGAAGTATACAGCGATGAATGTTTATAACGTGCACAAGTTTTTGAGCGGTTTAAGCGTTTCCAAGATGGCCGAGAAGGCGGAGATGATGACCGCCCGGGTGACTCTTCCACGTCCAAAAACGGATGAAAATATCGAAAAGGTCGATCATCTGGTTCGAACTGACTGGCGGTTAACAATTTGTGAGATAGCTGAAACTGTTGGAATTGGCAAAGAATGCGTAAGGCAAATTTTACGTAACAATTCGAACATGCAAAAAGTATGTGCGAAATTGGTTCCTAAAATTCTCACAATTGAACAAAAAGAAGATTGCAAAAATTGTTTGCTGATACACACATTACAAATGACCCGAACATCTTGTAAAGAATCATAACATGTGATGAATCTTGGTTTTTTACTTAGAATCCGGAAATAAAACGTCAATCTATGCAATGAAAGGGTCCAACCTCACCGAAAGCTAAAAGGTCGAATGAGCAAATAAAAATTCTATGCGAAGATGATCATGTTATTCGACATTCATGGGATTGTGTACCTTCACTAGGTTCCTGAAGGTCAAACTATTAAGCAAAATTACTACCATGAGGTGCTTGCTCAACTCCACAAAAGAGTAAGGAGAAAATGACCCGAATTGTGCAAGAACAAGTGATAGGTTCTCCATCAAGACAAGACCGGCTCACAATGCATTGCCTGTCAAGATGTTTCTAGCCAAGTACAACACCCCTTGTTTTAAATATATAATAAATCAATATATATATAT
>KZ806874.1:48489-60897 GCA_000696205.2 Oncopeltus fasciatus
CCTACACTTATCCATATGTATATTGATTTATTATTCAACTTGAGCGCTTTTATTGGAAATTTCTTTCCATCCCAATAATGTTATTCAGTTTTCGAGTTATTTTAAAAGAGAACCAAAATCCAATTAATGTATTTTTCTACGCTTCTGACTGTAGAAAGAAAAAGTGAAACATATTGAGGCATGGTGCATTTTGCAGTGTAACAATAAACTCTGATGATCTTCAAAAGACCCAGCGGTAAGCCAAAGAGCAGAAGAGATACACAAAATGCATCTCAAAGAATGTCCTAGTATTGCTTTCAACATTTCTCAGAGTCCCTCATTGGTTTCCTATTTCTTGTAGTACACACACAGTCATAAGACAAGCGTTATTAACACTAAGAAATGTAGTGTTTCTTCGTGTTTATCTTGTTAATGAAATGTTTCATACAAATTGAATTACTACAAATGGAAAAATAACAAACTCTAGAGCTCCTCTACTTTGAGAGACAAAGCAATGAGCAGAAACTCTGACCCTCCTCATTTCTAGTTTGCGTGTTCTCCTTCCTGAGTAGCAAATTCATCTCTCCTTATTTGTTTAGGTGATGGATGTTAATTCACCAATAAATATTCATACATCTAAAGCACAAATTGCCCACATCCACATAGTCTTTTGTGTCCCACAGTGCCTAGAAAATGGATTTCTTCTCTATCCCTCCTTCCTTAATTTCTCTCCATCTCTGTCATTCTCTACATCTCTCTTACATCTCCCACAGTAATAAAAAATACTTGATTATTTTATTAAAACTTAAATCATTCTCTTTAAGGAAAATTTTTTTAGTTTAAATTGGTGCTGCTTGAGATGGGTTTTAGTAAAAAATAATTTGAGTTATGCAAAATGCGTTTTTCCAAAATTTATGAATGTGACAATCTTTGTTCTGTACTATCAAATACAAAACTTTATAATTAATAATATATTTTTGTTTACTTATTTAGTTATTATACTATTATTTTAATATTAATAAGAAACTATAACTCTATTCAAAAAAAAAAGAAAAGCTAATGGCCGGTTTTCATTTCCTTTGGGGTTACTTGTTTTCTCTTTCTGTATACGCTTCCTGTCAGTATACGATAAGCACCGCCAGAGAAAGGGAGGACAATAAATCCACCAATAAGCATGACAGGACTACAGTACGGAACTGAAAGAGTGGTATACTTGGTTTTATGTTGTCCCGGCAAAAGGGATCTCTCCCTTATCTCGAAGGCCAGAGATAAGCTTGTATTCCTCGCGAGTTATTGCTGGTAAACAAGCTAAGCCAGTATATATATGCTCATGTTTGCCTTCGTATTCTTCTTCTTCTTCTTCTTCTCCTCTTATAGATCTAATACTTCCGGACAGTTTTCTCCGAGGAATTCTCATATTTGGCTAATAATAATCTCCTTATTTTCAAAAGACGTGTTTTACTTATATGGGCTAGCCATTTTTTTAGTAAAAAACGATATGTGCTTTAAACTCTGGTGTTTAATTACGAAAAAGACATGGGTCAATCTAAAAAGATGAAAAAGCACCCAATTCTCTTAGTTACATTCTTCAATATATTTCTTATTAAAACCATTCGTAACACCGTCTCCATCTCAGCCAACAGTCAATGAAAAAAATAACTAATTTGAAGTGCCTTTAAAAATAAAATAAATAAATAAATAAAAATTTCGACCTGCATAATAATAGGAATTGCTAACAAAGCAGAAATGGGAGGTCTAATTTTCACCAGAATGGCATCAGATCACGGAGTACTTGTGGGATATTAACTAACTGATAGTCAAATAGTATAAACTTGTAAGCTTATTCCCTTTTCATAACATCACGTACGTAGTTGGTTCATATTTCTTAAAAACTGTTTCACTAAATTCAAATTGAGAATTATTTGACAGTGGACATTATTAGCGAAGAGTATGTTGTGGTTCGGTCAGTTGTCACCCTGTTAATTAGTTTTATAAGTTGCCTTTCAGATTTAAATTTTATGAATTTTGCTTGCGTAATTCTATGAAAATCAATACATATAAAAAAAAAAAAAAAAATCATCGGATCCAGCACAATCCCCAGTACAATCGCCAGCACACTATAGGCTATTCGCCCTTATGCGTACACGGATTTAGAAAAATGAATAAGGTATTAACATATACCTAGAAAATCCGTTAGATATTTAAAAAAGTGCTATTGACACAGTAAAAACTTATTCTTAAAGTTGATTTATCGATTTTATACATTTAAAAAAATATTACGTTCGTAGAAAAGCTAATTCGCTCGAGCACACAGTAGCACACTTTGCCCTCGACCAGGGATACAATTTTTTAAAAATTATTTTCGGAGTTTTTGCTATTATGTCATAACATTGGAAAATTATTTCAGACCCTTTATCGGTCGTCCCCCTTCTTATTTATTTTGGGAACACTTTATAAACTCTAAAAGAAAACCAAGAGAATAAATATAAATAAAGTGTTCAAAGCACAGTCATTATCATAGTAAAAGAAACCCAGACACCAAAATTATATTCGCTAATATATATTTAACCAAATATATGGACTTCATAACAAGGAATTGTGAAAAGTCGTGTTTGTGGGTTTCTGAGTATAGTGCTTCACAAAAAATACTGGCCTAGCAGAAATGCAATACGGCTCCAACTTAAAGTGATACGTTTCTGTTACAGTTTCCACATATTATCGTGATTTCACTTGTGTTTTAAGTACGGGAATTAAAACTATGACTAATATCAGAAATGGTTATAGAACGATGAACACTTTGAGCATGTATATCGATCCTGAAAATGATGTTAATAACTTGAGAAGAGATGCGAAACGACGAATAGGTACATATTTAATGCAGGTGTCACATACACACACAGGTGAAGATCACGTTTCTGGAGCAAACGTGCCTACACTTATCCCTACCGGATATAATGTTATTAAAGAAAAGGTTATAGGCGGGAGAACAGTGACAGTTAATTCAAGTAAAAGCCAGGTATGAGACACAGCTCTCGTTCCCCGACTCCACCGCAAACGTGTTTATGCCGAGCAGATGGTTTCCGAACGTTCCAGCGATAAGTTAGGGAGGAAATCTTCCACCATTGCGCACTCCCCCTACCCGAGGACGTTGACATAAAGCCTATCGGCCGCGACGAGATCCAATATCTCTATGTGAGGAGAGAGAGAGAGAGAGCACTTAGGAAATTGGCGAGTGGCCCCTCCCCCCTTTCACACTGAGACTTGGCCTCCAGAGCGGACCCTCATACGTCAGCCCTATTTCGGCCTCACCATTTATCCCAAGAGAAGAACGAAGAAATGCTTTTGTCACAAATATTGTGCGGGGCATGCCGGCCTTTGAGTAATGCTTGCCTGGGACTTTTGTTCTTTCTCTTTATTATCGTTGAGAAAGGGAAAAGAAATATTGCTTGGTTCAGTGGATCATCCTTCAAAGGTGATAAAATTCTCTAGAAATATAACAAGAATTACTTGGCTTTACTTTTATCGCAAAGGGAAGAATGCCCAATGCTATGGGTGATAAGAATAATTCTCCCTCCACGAAAATACGCTTAATATTAAGAATAGGAGGTGTGAACAAAATTTAGCAATATACATATATAATGTATGATGATATTACAATTGTAATAAACTTTTAACAAAACGGCATTCTCTAAGATAAATATAAGCTAGAACGTTAGAGTGAACTGGGCAAAATTAGCATTATCTTCACTGAAGATTTTCTGTAAGGGATTATAAGTCTTAACAGAATTGGCCCCGCAGATCGTGGTGATTTAACCCCATTAGATTTATTTTTATGGGGTTATTTGAAATCACAGTTCTATGTCGACAAGCCTACAACCACCCAAGGAGAAGATTCATGGCTGCATCAACGAAATTCAGTGACATTTATGCGAAACGGTTATGAGAAATGTAAAGAAACGAGTGCGTATGGGCATGCAAAGTCTTGAAGGTTATTATTCCATAAATAACCCTATCCTACGTACTTTATGATTCAATCCAAGTGGTTTACTTTAGAACATCCTTTAAGAGCGTTCCCTAAAAAGGAAAGACAGAATTTTGTGAGCCATCCTACTACAGATGCCAAGGATGCAGCTGCATATTTGAGCTTCTTATTGCTCATTTTTTTAACATAATACAACATACTTCATTCTAAAAATTGTTTGCTCCAGTTTGCCTCGACGTAATTTAACAAGTTTCCTCCCCCCCCCCTCCCCCCAAAATGGGCTATTACAACAGCTATATGAAAAGATATCTCATCCAGAAGAAAATTAACAAGTTATCGCTTTATAAATCAATTACAATTACTGTCATTCTTAAGTTGATTAGGGACAAATAAAAATATCCGACCATAAACTACTTTATTAAATTCTATTAAACTCGAACGAAATAAGTAATTATTAAAAATTAAATCTGAAGTAAACTGATCGAATACTAGTGAATTTGTCGCCTCTGTGACCTCTCTTTATCATAA
Source organism: Oncopeltus fasciatus (assembly GCA_000696205.2). Taxonomy (NCBI): domain Eukaryota; kingdom Metazoa; phylum Arthropoda; class Insecta; order Hemiptera; family Lygaeidae; genus Oncopeltus; species Oncopeltus fasciatus. Next base: position 52,979 of record KZ806874.1, read on the forward strand.
ATCCAAAATAATTAATTTGCCTATATTTTTTGTCCCGGGTCTTGTTTTTTAAGAAACAAAAAAAATTAATGCAATTATATGAATCCGCTCATTAATATATGAGATTTTCGAATTAGCATTTTTTTTCTCGGAGAAATTCAGGAGACTTAGATAACTACCTATAAATAATTGAATAAACAATATTACCTCATTGCGAAATAAGCCAAATACGTAGTGAGTTGTGTTTATAAATTTTTACAAATGGCTCCCCCAATTCTGAAAGTTATGTTATGAAATACCCCCTTTAGTTTAAAATATTATAACGTTATTAAATATAAATGCGAAAAGCATTTTATGTGAATACAATCCATTAATATAAGCCGTTTTATATTTTTTATTTATTTATTTGAACATTCTGTTAAATAAAAAAAAACATTTTGTAATTTGATTACAATGAAATTTAAAAAAAATGACATTCAATGTCAATCACATGAGGAGAAAAGGTTACCACTCTCAACGTTTTATAATTATATATATTTAAATAGAACCTGATTGACCATAAATATTTTTCAGGGTTAAAGTAAAATCAAAATTAAAGGTGTAGAAGAAAAAATATATTATAGAAAAAAAATAAGTCTACTTGTTATAAATAAATACTTTTTCATCATATTAACTCTTGTTTACTATATGTTAGTATAGCAACGTCAGTATACATTTGGGAGATGCTTTATTAGACCACGAACTAATGAATAACAGATCAAAGAACTTAAGGAGGTGAACTCAGGATATTAGTCTGAATCAATTAAACTTATGCAATTTTACTTAAAAAAAAAAAAAAATCTTAATTATTAATTTTTCCTTTACTCATTTGCAAATAGGTACACAATAAAACTGAAAGAATCTAAAATTTATTTAGATGGAAGTTTATAAGATTCGGACGTTAAATATTAAATAATACTAAAAAATATCAGTAAGAGACTAGAGAAAATATTTTATCGGAATAGATTTTTTTTTTTTTTTTTAGTCAAAATGTTATAATATCTATAATTTAAAAAAATATAGAGTGCGCTTAAGTAATCGCATATGTGTTTTTAGTTATTAATCAATTTTATTAGTTTTATTTAATAAAATTGAAAGATAAAGTGTTTTAAATGTAATGTTATACCACTCTCCTTTTTACAGAAAACGCAGGTTTTTCTTTACTTAACTACTGTCCGTTTATTTTATCGTACTGATATAAATTAAATGACAACTGGTAGGTATCTAATTAATATCCCATTTTTTTCATAGTAATAGGGATATTAGCCTAGCAAAAAAATTCAGGGGAAGTTCCCCAAAAATAAATTTTGTGGGCGGGATAATAAATCACTGTTAATAATTATATTGACTTAAATATTGGAAGGGAATCTTCAATCCGTAGAATAGTACTTTTACAAGTTAGATTATTAGATGATAAGTATAATTGTTATTTCTAAAAAGGTTCGTCATGCATGATATGCTTAATAATAATTTTTTTTTATCGTAAAAAAATCATTATTCAATACCCTCTATTAATAAAACATTTTGCGATTTGTTGATAAATAAGTAGATACATTTATACAAAAATAAATAAATAAAAATAATTTAAAAAAATCAAGTGTCACTTTCCAGGGAGAAGGGGCCTATTGACCCTACTCCCCAATCATAATAAACTAAACACATTTCTCATATTCCATTAAATTTAATTTGAAAGTGGTGAAACCACTAAAATTTGTTCTAGACTGATTGGGAAGGAAGAGAGGGGGAAGTACTTACTTAGTAATATTCGTGAATTTCCTTGTAACATACTTCTAAAAATTTTATAGAACATAAATGTTAAAAAAAAAAAAAAAATACATTTTACACCTATTACTCGTTCTCTAACCCTTTCGTAAATCAAGAAACCCTCGAAAATAATACGATTTTTAATTTTGGTATCCATTAAAACCCCTTCTTTTGTATCAAAAATAAATTATTTCAAGGGTTTGAAATGAAAACCTTGATACTGGACTTGGTTTATACCTGTGAAAAAGCACTCAAACCAAGTGTTGGTGATCGTACAAGATCGCTCTATACGGGTTTTATCATGATACCAACCTATGGGAAATCTGCTGAAAGGAAATGACACGAGCAAAGAAAACAAGACCCAGAGAGCACGTTGTGAAAGGTAGTTTTCAATGTGTCTAGGTTAAGGTTCAACGTGTAAAGTCCACAGGTATCCTTAGGTAGTATATATTTTTCCTGTATTTTGTTTTTTCAAATGGACATTCAATCTCATTCCCTCCAGTCCACCTCTATACTGAGGCCAAACGAGAAATCTGCTTAGTCGACACAGAGAGAAGAGCCGTTTTTTTACTACTTAATAATAAAAAGACAAGAAGTCCTAGGTTAGTCTTATTTGATGGGATATTCAATTGCTCAGAGAGATGAGAGTATTAATGTCGGACTGCCTGTCACATGGCCTGTCAAATGGTGGAGAAGTATCCACCCTCTAAATTATGCCACATTACTCCTATGGAGCAACATTCTCTTCCCCTCTGCCGGCAGTGAGGCCTCCCGATGAGGCAAACAAGGCAAAAAGCCCACGGACACATGTTGGAGAAGCACATCTGCCCGCCAGAACGCTCATCTGACGAAAGAAATCCTCCGCCGTATATCTGCTAAAACTCGTTTTCTTTTCTCCCCAGCCCGGCCCCTTTTTTCTCTCTTTGTTTTTCTTTCGTTTTATATTATTCGCCCAGAGAGAGAGGAGGAGGGGGAGGGGGAGGGGAAAAAATGTGCCGTAGTGTCCTTGGCCACTCCAAAGTAAACAAACTGATGAAATTCCCCCCACGTCTCTCGTCACATCATGACTAACCTTTCATCCTCAAACAACATATTAACATTGAATTTCCCGTTCTCCAATTGCCACTGCAACTCCTCATTTTAGATTTATCTCATAAATCCCATATAAATTTCTTAAATACATTAATATAAATATTTTAATATGTGAGACAATGTTTTTTTTTTTTGTTTTTTTTTTTACATTTTTCATTTATATCAATCTTAAAGAAAGTTTAGCAATATGTTTTAATATTTTAGTTCCTCTTCTTCTAAAAACAGTTTGAAAAGTGGTCTAGGTGTGATTGTGTGAGAGAACAAAATTACGAACAGATACCATGAGTGGATCAAGCAGGTTTTTGAAGTTTTGTCGGGCAACGACATATAATGTCCAAGGAGAAAAATTAACAATATGATTCTCTTAAGCCGCAATTTTTTGCAAAAAAAAAATTATTTTACGTAAACTGATGTCCAACCTATCATCAGCATGTAATCGTATCTCGAGAAATATTTAGGAGTAGAAGATATCAACAAATGGATCTTTATAAGTTATTATTGAAATATCGGCTTAACTGTTTGCGCTTCAATACAATCATTTTCATTCTTGACACGGACTAAATTTAAATTCTAAATTTCTTCAAATTTTGTGCAGCAGTTTCCGAGAAATTTAGTTCACATCCTATATCACATAGGATGTGAACTAAATTTCTAAACAGCCGAAAGATAGTTTAAGCTAATTTTTAAAGAAAAGAACTATTGTATTAAACCTAAAAGTACTAAAAATTGAGCTAAAAGCAAAATCATACTCCCATATTTTCAGCTCCCTCTTCAAATTTGATCTTTTGTAGAATCTAGTAAAAAACATGAATAAATGTTGTGAATAAAGCTGAACTAGAATTTTCACGAGAGCTCTAAATTTAGCCGCGCCTGCGCCAGCTAGGTGAATGATTTCAAATGAGAATTTAACATTGATTGAACTCCTCTGAGGGGTTTAAATTTATAATAGTGATAAATAAGAGGCGGTTTCAAATATGCTAAAATCTGAATTTGGAACTAGTATACATTTGGAGGATCACATGGAAAGAAAAGTTTAAATACAAATATTTATTTCCAACGATACAAAAAAAAAATTGGCATATTTTGCACAAGTCCTCCGTGACGGATTTTTTTTAATTTTTTTTTTTTTTTAATGGATCATTTAAGTTTTATGATTCTTGATTGAATTTAAATATCATATTATTTAGATATAACATTTGTTTCATAAGGAATTATGGTAATGTGAAGTAGCGGTCTCCAGATTGATTGCTAGTATCTCTATTTTAATAAAAGTTAGACGCTTTAAATTTAAATTTACATCTGATTGTTTATATAGAATTTAAATTTAAATTCACTGCCAATTTTAGTTTTATTTTATCACCTAGCATTTAAAGAAGAAAAGAGAGGGTGATTTCTTTAATGAACAAAATCGGACCAATATGGGATTATGTTCACCATTTATTGCAGAACAAATATATTTAGGGACCTTAAAACATATAAAATTTATGAATTTCGAAATTTTTAATGTTTAAAATACTTTAAGAGTAAAAATACTCTTAAAATGTTATTTTCTTTATTTTTTGTTGGGCAGCAGCTTTATTATAGTTATACAACTAAATAGTGATATAGTTCAGTGAATCACCTATATCACTATAAAAGACATTTTTGACATCACACAACAAATATATAAGAGAAGACTATCTCACAATCGAAGTAAATATCTAAACCGGTTTTGATTTGGGATTCAGATTCGCACCTGCACAATGTGCATAATTTTTTATGAGTTTTACTCAAAAGCCGAAAATTTAAATTAGAGTTATAAGATTAACAATCTTAGTAGCTTTAGTAGCTGATAGTTTACTTAGCGACCTGACTTTACAACTATTTAAACAAAAGTACTGAAATTTATGCTTTTGTTAAGTCGTTATCAGAACGATCTCTATCGGTTGTGGTAATAGACGAAGGTATTCATTGACATTTAATAACTAAGCTCATTCTAGATTCTTTTATATTTTTAAAATTTTATTTATCCTGAGCCATGGATGTTTAGTTCGGGGCGGCAAACATGTCCTCCTATCATGACCCTAAGTGGTTGAAAGGGAGCTAAAACATTTCTTTGATTATTGAAATTAAGCTGGTATTAGGGAAAAGTTTTAGGAAAAAAGCCTTAAAAAAATTAAATAAAACAATCATTGTACAGAAATTGATTTCAATTCAAGAAATCAATTTTGTGAGAGAAGAAGAAAATTAATTACATAATTTCTATTCATAAATTCTGTGTTAAATGAGTAGTGATAGCTTTTATTAGATTCTAGAATTTATTAAAATCAGACTAATTGTTTAATTTTTTTCCATAGTTGATAGACTGTTGTAGAATATACTTCTTCCAATTGTTGAGTTTAAAGTTGTTGTATTTAAAAACAAATCATAACAATCATATTTTTTTCGAAAGTTAGAAGAAAGCAAAAAATAAGCAAAGGGAAAGTAAAAGTAATTTTGAGTTTTCAAATGAAAATTATAATACAGAAACCAGGTAAAAGATTTCATGAAAAGAAAATAAGTGAAGGAAAACAGAAACCGCAGAAAAGATCGAGAAAAGAAAATTATGGAATGAAAACTAATAAAAAAGAGATTAATTTGTTATTTTGGAGTATAACGAATACGAATATTTTCATAAACTTCCTAAAAAGTATAAATAATACAAATTGAAAGCAATTAAGTCCTTGCTTTTATGAGAGAAGCACACTTTTTAAAGAAATGTGAGCACTCAAGAAATTTAAACTCCACTAATGACCATAATTCAATGTGAAGCAAAATAATAAAAATAAAATAAAAACAATTAACTTCAACCGATTGCCATCACATACATACATTTTGTTGAATAAGCTCACTGAATTACACGCGCGCACACACCCATATTTTTTTTGTATTTATGCCGTTGGCTTCATAAACCCATGGGATATTGATCCTTTTCCATACCTAGAGAATCGCCGTCCTCCCTCAGACTTATAGCGTACCCTGTTAGGGAACTTCGAGACAAATAGTGGAGAAGGACTGGCAGAACCGGGAAACGAACCTATAGCCTTGCTTGCTAGCCACCGCCGCATCACGGTCGCTCCAATAATGTATAAGTGTGTGTGTGTGTGTATAGCAAAATTTTCGGGGATCTCTCTTCCTTCGTCAGTGAGAAGTGAAGAGAACTAGGCTATGAGAGTTGACTACATATCGCAGCTGCGAGTGTTTCATTTTCTGTATATATATATATATATATATACAGAGAAAAAACTTNATATATATAACTTATACGTGTCACATATATAACTTATACGTTAATTCAAATATGATATACAATACAATCCGTATATGACAATAGCAAGAGAAAAACGAGAAAAAAATAGGATTCGATGTAACGGGCACAATCTTTAGTTTAGAGCAACTAAACAACACAGAGTGTTAAATAAATATTTATAAAATAATATTCATATTTGATAAAATAAATATTTAAGAAGTTACACAGCGAAATTAAACAAATATGAATGAAATTAAATTTGTCTAAAACTGTCTAAAAGCCACAATCGGTTGCTTATCATAATGAAATTTGTATGTCCCTTTTAACTGCAAAGAGAGAAGCTGAATACGTTCTTGAGATAAATCAAAGAAATACGAAAAAGGATTTACTGAAATTTCATGCTCTTAAAATTTTGGTATCGATATAGCGGACTTAATATTTAGTTTAGTACAATAAAATTGAACACAAAAATGTCGTGATTCGATAAAATAATACTGTATTAAGTGAAATAAACAGATGAAGAATATCTACTGTTACTTTAATAAGATAACAGTTAATAGTTTGATCGATCTAAATTACACTCATATGAGATAATATAAACCTCCATGAAACAAAATAAAAAAGGAAGACATTTTATAAGTGTGAGTGACATGTATAGTTGAAATATAAATATTTTTTAACTACGATGCTAAGGAATTCGCTTAGTTTACGCAGTTCCTACGTGACGGACTTTTATTATACGAGATACTCTCGTTCACCGTTAACGTGTCACTCTCGGCATCTGCTATCCGACAGATGTTTCACACGTTTAAAACAGCTGCAGGAACTTAAGACTAGTTATAAAGAAACAATATTGAATTTAATTAAAACGAATAAACTCGTCATTATTTTCTGTATAATAAAGTATATCATTGAATATTAATTTCAAATGATAACTACCTTCCATTAGCCTAATAACCCACTCTTAAAAACAGTTTCCAAGTATAATTCTAATTCGCTGAATTCCTTCCTCCATCAATCCAGCATCTTAGCACTTGAACTAAGACCTGGAAGAGTACAAACTCAAACCTTCCCACAACAATTCTCAGATTCCTCCTAACTTAAGCTTCTCCAGATGCCAAATCCCCATTTACCAGACTACGGTAACTTCCAACTTGAGCACTAATACTTGGAAATAATCTAATCCTACGGTAGAGTGATTCGGCTGATTTTGAATCCTGGAGTCTGACCGGTATTTACTCCCGGAGTTAAGTGAAGACTCTCCTGACTTGGATAGCGTAAGGCTGAAGAGGTTTGACAAAACATTTCATTGTTGAAATACTGTCACTCGACCCAATATGAGGATGCTCAAACGCAAATAATTCATAGATCATAAGTTTGGCTTCATGTATTAGTGAAGAACCATCTAAATAAACATGTATATCATAGAATAGAAGTATGAAAAGTAATATAAAGATCGTCCAAGAAGCTCACCAATAAAGAAGCTGATCTAGTCTCTAGCAAATTCTCAAAGTTCAGTTTATAAATAATCGTAAAATTCAGATAATTCCTGAGTATTCTTTTCTCTTATTTTAACTCATTATTTTAACAGATTCTCTTGAGGGAAATCTTACTGTTCAAGTAAGTACCTTGACACGACCTTTGTTATAATCCAACAGATCTTTACCAATCCGATATTGGAGAAGTTAAAAATATGGTCCAATCAAAATGATATATATGAAAAAATTATTCGATTTTTTCCCTATAAGTATTATATATATTATCTTCACTGAAGATT
>KZ806874.1:63946-91922 GCA_000696205.2 Oncopeltus fasciatus
ATATATATATACACACACACCCGCGTATGTTCTTGGACATATTTGTCGAGGTCAAAACACTCTCCACTAAATAATGTTGAAGATAATTTTGAAGGGCCTTGGAGAAATGGCACTCTCAGGATTGCTACAGAAGACCGTATAGGCCGAGAGAAGACGGTTGACGGGGGCGCCTGAAGATAATGTGGTCGAAGCTCTTGGGTCTGCCTCACAAAATCCCCGAGCAGTCTTTGAGAGACCCCTATTGTACAGGGCTACAGGGGCCGAAAGCGGAAAGTGGAGCGGACAGTAACGGGCCAGCCGGACCGCTGAGTTACGAGCCGAGTTCTCCCGATACAAGAGAGTCGGCCGTACTCTACATCCGACTCTTCAAACGGACCATCCAAAACATACATTTCACCTAGACAAGTCTGAAATTCTCTCGAAACAACAAGTAGGAACAAAGGTTAATATATTTCAAATTATTCTTCTTTTTCTACGTCCTTTCAGTCCTAGGGTGTTTGAGGTAACAAAAAATAACAAAATAACAATGAAAGAGGTCCGAAATTACCCGTTCTACTTGTAAAGCAAAATATTCTGTGCAATTAAAATATTAAATATCTTCTCTCACCCCTTTCCCTAAGAGTTGTATAGTAGAATAATGCTCATAGTAGTAGTAGCAATCGAGATTCCAAACAGATCTTATTCGAACATCTATGTATTGAATAGTGATTACATTATAATAGATAATCAGCCAAAAAATGGTTACATTATTATTTTTTTGTATACTGGGTCGAAACAATTTAATTAAATTATCAAAATATAAAGAATACTTAAATATTTATAATAAACATGAAATCTATAATATAGCCTATGTTTCTAAAAATATATTTTTTTTTCTTTTTGTCAAAAGATGATAGTTTTCGAAACTTAAGTCCCATTCCAGGCGAGATTAAATCAAAGAACAGTTCAGGAAGTACAAATTTTAGAGCTCAGTTAACTTTCCTTTCAATAATGAGATGGATAAATTATCATTGTGGTAAGGTTAATGATAAATAAAAGACGCAAAATAATGACTATATAAATAGGGACACGGATTTAAATAATAAATTTTACCATTCTTGCAAGGCATTAATAACTCCACTAGTGATACTGACATATTTTACTATAGACTGTATCAGAAGTCTGAATTATATTTAGTCCTTCCTGTGAAAAGCACACGTTAGAAATTTCAATGAATAAATACTTGAGCAAGGTGACATATACTTAGTTTTTATAATAACACAGCAAAAACAATTATCAATTATGAATCATTTCAATTATAAAGCACTTAGAGTAACAATAGGATATTCTTAATGGTAGTTATGTATAATTTGTTATGGAAAAAGAGAGAAAGAAAAAAAAAAGGAATTAAAACTGTTTATAAATTAAAATATTATACTTTTATATTTTATGCAGGTGGTGTTAAAGATAAAAAGGAGCATGAGTTGTGTCCTTCATGGGTGACATTCTTGTCCTTATCAAGATAAGGATGAACGGGAACACCTTCCGAATACCCTGCCTTGCTAAAAAGTTAATAAAGGGATGTGTAAAAAAAAGTGGGCGTTTTTATTGAAATATTCTCATTATTCAATCTTTGATATAAAATACAATTAATTCTCAAAGTAAAATCCATCATATGCTTTCATTAGCCATCTGCTAGCCAATTGCTCGATCCAACGCTGATACCATTCTTTGGGTTGATTGTCAAAGAGACCGCAATTCAAATTTCCGCAAAATTGGCAAATGACTACCTTTAAAGAAAATGTAGAAATCCGATGGTACGAGGTCTGGACTAAATGATTTATGGGGCAGGAGGAACCCATGAAGTTCTTTTAACATTTCTAAGGCTCGACGGGAAGTGTAAGGACGAGTAATATCTTGTTGGAATAAAACTCCTTTTTGTTGATCAAAGCAGGATAACGCTCAGGCAACTTTGCGTTCATTAACCATACATCCGGAACAAATTCGTGTGATGAATATCACCTTAAAAATTCCAAAAAAAAAACTCACATGGATTTTTTGTTTCCAAATTGCCCATTTTCAGCAACCGGAAAAGCAATTTGACTCCGTTTTGGTCATTTAATACGTGAATTGGAATTTCGCCAGTAAACCTTTCAACAAAGATGACATAATTCCGGTAAAAACTCATATCAGAAGGGGTTGAAAACCTTCAAAAACCTTCATACTTGTGGTTAGCATGAAGCATCATGCACCTACTTTACAATGGCTGCTACCTGGAACAATTTTCTGTAAGAGTTGTAGCTAAGAGCACAGGTCCAATCAGATCACACCTACCTGAGAGACAACTATTAATGATCGGGTCAATAACTATTAGACTGAAAAGAGAACCCTAAATTTCTTGGCTCACGAATTTTAGGTATTAACGCGCCTGAGAAAGTACATAGCTGGAATATATTCGGAAATATCTTCTAACTGGGAACACTAAAGAGTCTTAGATACAAATAACACATGCTACTTATCTATCTGACATATAGTAACGACAGCTCTATCAGCAGTTCAATGGATCTAAACCATTCTTGTACAAGAAATTTTATGGACATTTAATTTTATTTATTTATTTACATGCATCAGACGTTCAAATTTAGCCAAGGTATGTATAGGAATCAATTATTATTAAATTTGGAGGTAAATTGTTGAACATAGAGTTCGATGGGGAGAAAAAATTCAGGAATTCGGTCTTGGTAGTTGAAGAAATAAAAACTTACTTGTATCCGAAATGGTTTTAATTTTAGCTAACGTTTCGGCCTGAATTTCAACCCTTCATCGGGGAACCTAGGGTGATGGAGAGACTCGTGATTAACTGTGTCTACTTAGTAACGGTTGTTTTTATAATTGACATCACTGGCTAAAAGTTTTTATGTAAATATCGTTCATTTCGTTCTTTATATCAGTTGCAAAATAATAAAGAGGGTTGAAAACAAATAGGAAACACATTTAAATTACATGAGCTACATCCGGCATGAAATTAGTCAAAAAATTCTGTCTATACTTTAATTCAAAATTAATTATTAATGAACGGCTGTCTGTATACGTACGAAGACCAATTAGGAATGTAGATGGAGGGTAGGACAGGGTGTGCGGGCGGAAGGACGAATGTAGGTTAGTATGTGCACACCTGGCTTCCACCTGCCTCGTCTGCCGTCTGCCGTCGCTGCACTTATCGCCGATATCGATGTGCACTACACTGACCCACATCCGACATCCTTCCTCGACAAAGAATGCAGCCGGAACCGCCGGCGACAGCTGCCAAACCAGTAAACTCCACGCCTTCAAAAGAACTGAGCCTACAATAAATATAGTTCTCTACAAACTCCGCAAAGCAATTATGTAAATAAGAACAATTTACCCCAACGGAACAACTTTCCCCGACTGCATCGAACCTGTTGGGATGTAACTCTGAGGAACAGTGCTTCTCAACCGCAAGTGCTGAAGTTTCCACCGAAAATAAAATTGGCCAAAAATACAATTCAACGAGGGGAGGACAAAAAGTACACTGCCTACCTATGAAGGAGGGGATTAGGATAAGGGAATTACCATATTTATATAATCAGTAGCTAATTTTCATAATTCTGCCATTTCTTGTATAGTACATAAAATACTTTTAATTTCATCAGTCAATTTGCACTTGCCATTGTATTGCCACTTGCTCACCTTCCGGAAAGAGATTGCTACAATTAACACTTTGGGTTTTGATTTAATCAACCACACTTCTTAAAGCCCAGATGTAGCCCCCAGTGACTACTTTCTCGTCCCAAATCTCAAAAAGGACCACAGGGGAAGGCGATTTGAGAACGAAGACCAATTCAAAGAAGCTAGCGATACTCATTTGATTCCAAACAAGAAACTTATTATTTTGGGGCTTAGAAAAATCAATAAATAATATATTAGTAATGAGGGACATCCAATTGAAAAATAAGATGTGTTTAGATTTTATTCATTTCTGGGTCAGGCCGAGAACGTTTTCACCTCCTCCCATAAGAATTGTACTGAAGTTTGAATCGTAATTAAAATTGGCCAAATATGTAATTCTATGTATTCTAATGAAAGATTCAAACGAAAATAAAATTGCTCAAATATAGAATTCCAAGTATACTAATGATAAATTCTAATTCAGATTCCACACAATCAAGTAGTCGTTAACTTAAGAGGTTTTTCTTAAGAGAGAATTCTAACTCTTAATATAGGGGTGTGCTAAATTGCTGAAATAAAATTATAGTCAAACTTATTCAGTGAAGGAAACCCCATTAACAGAAATGAAGTACACATTTTAGGAAAAGTCATTCGGAAATTTTAAAATTATTTGAATGCAAAATTATAGTTTCATTACCATATAAGCTTTCGTTCAATTTACTTTTCAGTTTGAAAGATCATTTTAGTAATTGGAACAGTTGTTTATATCTATTTTTAATGAAACATGAGATCTCTGTTTAGTTGGAGACGAACGTGACTTATCCCATCACTGGTGACAGATGATTGAACACACACTCTCCAACTTTTAGATCAAGTAGGAATACTTAATAAAGAAAGTAATTACTGAAGCGCATGACGGACAGAAGGAGAGAGGAGACAGGGCTTGTCGAATTGCTGCTAGAAGCACGCGATCCACTTTTGGGCAATTTACTCGTTCAATACGCCAACGGCAAGATACGAATTTACAAAGCTTAGCCCATTAATTATGCAAAAGAGCGAAATGAGAGGAGGGGTGGTCGAGTAATGTATTCCGGATTAAATGAACTCCTGCCCTATTATTACGAGCTTCAAGAGGATAGTCAATGTGATGCATGAGTTCGGGGAGGGAATTCTAACTCTTAATATGAGGTAGTGCTAAATTGCTGAATTAAAATTATAGTTAAAATCCTTTAGTGAAGGAAACCCCATTCATACAAATGAAGTAATTACACATTTTAGGAAAAGCCATTCCGTAATCTTAGAAGTGCTTGAATACAAAATTATAGATTTATTATCACACGCACGCCGTATAGTAATCAATCATAGCAGCTAAACTTGTGATTAGCTGTTTGAAATATACGCGCTTTAAGAAGTCAAATTCTGAACACGAAAAAGGCCTTGACATGCAGAAGCAAAGCACAAACACTGAGCGTATTTCAATCAAACGATTCCTATAATAATTATATATTATAATAACTGAACATCCATATAAGTGATAGTTGAAATAATGCGTAACCAAATGGTTTTCGTTAGTCATATTGCATATAATTACCAGGAAAGGGTTGATTTATTAAAGGTATTAACTATATGTGTGTGCGTCGTGCGAGCGTGCTTGTATGTGTATGTGGATATGTGTATGTAAAGTAAATTTAGGAAGAGATTTCACTATATTTTAAACTACTTATTAAAGAGTAATTACTTAGCAAGATGACTGATAACAGATTCAGGATGTAGGATCAACAACTTTTTCGTCCATTATCTCTTCATTAGCATCAACATCCCAAGAAATATAATGATTTTCATAAATTCAGACTTTCTTTCTAACACCTCACTTATACAAAAAAAAATCAAATGAGCTCTATATACTTCAATATATCTCAATTTAAGTACCTACTTACTTATGGTTGAAAAATCGAGGAAACTGCTTTTTAACTAAAGTGCAAATTATAACTAACAAGAAGAGATTATAAATTATCCTTTCTCCCTAATATTTGTTTTATCTTCACTTTTAAGATACTCCCAAATCGAAAAATATATATCCTAATTCATTCAAATGATTGAAAATATTTAATACTAATTGAAAATTGAAATATTTATGATTGAAATAAATAATACTAGTTTATGTAAAGTTTTAAGAGAAATTGTTTAGTTAGATGATTGATATAAGATTCAGGATGGTTTTAGAACATCTAATACTTTTTCATACATTATCTCATCATTGGCATCATTTTCCAAAGGAGACATTTTTTTCCCTCTTTAATCTCACTTATACTACAAATTCTAAAAGACGAGCCCTAAGTACTATTTGATGATACATACGTTACATAAATGTGTAAATATAATATATGAGGTCGAGAAGGGAAGTTTATATTAAACAAAATTGAAAAGTGCGGAATTGTACGGGAAATTATTACTGAGGTGAAGGGGATAGAAATTAAATTTTCTTTCTAATTTTTATTTTATTCTTTATTATCCATCACCAGTGTACTCGTAAATCGAAAAATATATAACTCTCATACCTTCTATTCTCCGTCTTCATTGGTTTCTGCAAACTGGCCGAATACATATGTTCACTGTCACGGTCTGTATTCAACGAGTTGAATGCCAACAGAAGATGGTTTGCAGAAACCAATGAAGACGGAGAATAGAAGGTATGAGAGTTCTATATTCATTGGTGGTAGAAATAACCCTTTAGATCATTTACCCCAAAAATATATATCTGTATTGATTCAAACGATAGTATCGTTATTTTACTGTTTAAATAATGGTCAGTGGGTATGGTTTTAAAGCTTTGAAGGAAATTATTTAGATAGAAGGCCAATTGTAAAATACAGAACGGATTTAGAGTATTAACAGGTTTTTCAATCATTATTTTTTAGTTAAATCTTCTTAAGAAGTCCAAATAAATTTCTAATATTCAGAATTTTTTCTTACATTTCACTGTTAAGTTCCAAGAGAATGAGTTTTATGAAATTCGTCCACGGCACACAGAGGAAATTTCTACTGAACAAAATTGAAAAGAGCAGAGAACAAAAATCATAACTGACAAAACAATATAAAGTATCCTTTACATATCTATTTCATTAAAAGTAAGATCTTAAATCAAAAGATTCTTATTTATTCAAACGCTAGCTAAATCGTAATCTTTAAGACTTGAATAAAGATCATATGGAATGGTTGATGGATTAAGAAAAAATTCTTCAGTACAAAAATGGAAAAGATGAAGAGATTTTGAAACAGGACATACTGGAAAAAAAAAAATTAATACCTTCTTTATTCTCATAGCAGGTTTAAAATTTACTTTCATTATTTTAAAAAAATATAGTTTACAAATTTTGGAGGGTTATAGTAATCAATCAAGTCAAATATGTAGATAATACAAAAGTGCGTCAAGCAGGAGCTGTGTAATCAGAGCAGATTTCCCATGTTTCAATAAAGAGAAATATAAATAAGAGTAAAAGAGGAAACTTGATTTACGAACTGAAGAAAACAATAATCGTAAAAGGTATGACCACTTAAGTCTGGAGTTAAAGGAAGAGTGGGGGAAGTGGTCACAGTAACTTACGTAAATTTCTTCCTTAACATGTGATTTTATTTTTAAAAATTAAAGAACGTTAATGATTAAATTATACATCTATAATGTACTAAACAACTTTCGTAAATTTTAATCTTATCGTAACTCAAATAAGAACGTACATATTATGATTATAAATTTTTGTTTTCCTTAACCCCCCTCCCCGTTTCCTAAACCAATTTGATCCATAAATTCTTTCAAGAATTTGCAATCAAAATTCTAAATACTGAATTTAGTACCAAACAATTAAAAATTAGACGACTTGCCTTAAAATTAAATTTACATTCCTAAACATCTATCTACATCTCTCCCCCACTTCCTCTAAAAAAAACTTAGAAATTCTAAATTAATGAAATCATCCATTAGAAACAAGCTTATTTTTAAAATTTTGGACGTTAGAGCGCGTACATATATATATATANTTTTACTGCATCAACTCAAAACAACATCTTACAAAAGCCAACCAAGTATTTCTCTACACATATATGTGTAGGATCGGTGAGGATCTATTGTATTTTGCAAAAAGAATTCAGCAAAAACTTATTAATATAAAAGTTTTTTTGCGTTAAAACTATTGAAAAGAATATAAAACATAATTAGTAGATTTTATTTTTTATTTTTTGGGAGGGGGGGAATCCCCCAAGGTAATAACTATCTTGACTCTTATAAATAAATAACCCCAACAAAAAAATAACATCTACTAATAATCTCTACAGTAAAAAACTCTTTTTGAACATATAAAACATAATGTACAGAAAACAGTTTGCTCTTACATAAACATACAACCCTATTGTGAATATACAACCCTTATATTAACACATGGAGGTTGGGAAAAAAATGAAAATAACACTTTTCAGTTTTCCTTTAATTAAGTATAATCCTAAACGAACAAAGCGGAAGAAGAGTAGGGGTTGTGTAAATCCAGACAAAAGCCTTCTGCACGTGATAGGAGAATTAATTTGTTTGAAATAAAGGTGGGGAGAATCGAGGAAAAGAGGGACGAGGAGGGAGAGGAAGAGAGAGTGAGAGAGTGAGTGAAAGGGGGTAAAGTGGTAAGAGATAAAAGTAACTCTCAGGCCAGTGACCCTACATCCACTGATCAATACCAATTTTAGTCAACTGTTGTATTATCTATCAAGTTAAAACAATCAGATGCATTTATTTTCATTAATCAGATACGAATAAGTATTATCAGATGAGGTGATCTGTTTTAAAAAGAATATAAAAGTAAGTTCTTTATGGAAGGCTATCCGATTGCCCTAAGACAAAAAAGCAAGGGAAGCCAAAGGAAGCTGAGGCGACGCCGATATGGGCATTGGATCTCATTAAACATATGCTTTCTATGTACGAGTTTTGAGGCATTCCTCAGGTTATCAATAATCGTAATGTAAAAGTTTTGTTTCCTGTAAGCTTCTTTCATTATCAGGAAAATAAGTGATCTCTCTCACGCGAAAACAGCTAAATTGCTTTAAGTGCAAGGTCATGGATTGTCGAGTTTGTTAATGAAGCTATTCAATCACAAGGTAATTACCGGAGTAGTATCTTAAGTTTGCAAGAAGGAATAGAAAACCACTACAAATTATTATTTAAATATAAATTATAATTTAAATATCAAAACAACTTAACGAAAAAAATATTTTGGTTTATTATTTCCTTAACAATACCTATATACATAATTTCTTTCTTCTTTTCCTATTTTTAATCCAGAAAATCGGCTCTTCACCTTTCAAGAATATACAATAAAGAAGTTCTTTAGGAAAAAAAAAAATATTTATTTCAAGAGGTGCGTAAAACCCTTGGCATTTACGTAAAGGGCGTAAAAGTAAAGTACACCAAGTCACAGCTATTTTAAGTTTATATTAACCCTTAATGTAACTTCAAAGTGGTTCATCCAACTCACATGAAATTAGTTACAATATTAAAATGGACGGCGCTTAAATCCCCCCCCCCCCCGCCGAGAATATCTCGTAAATAGCTGAAAGGGATTTGAAGAAATGGGAAATTCAGGAACTAGCTTAGGATAGATATATACAGAAAATGAAACACACAGCTGCGATATACAAGCTTTTCTCTTATTAGGACAGGTGGGAGAATGAGTGCAGTGAACTGTGTTTTAGAAAAATCACAAAGAGTAAAATTTTTGGGGAAGATATATCGCCCTTCGTCTGTGAGGAGGGAAGTAAGGCTGCTTTTCTCTCTTCACTCCTCATAGTCGAAGGGCGAAAAATCTCCCCAAAAAAATTTTTTTTTTTTCTCACTTCCTTCTTTCTCCCACCTGTTCTTATCTACAGGTTGCCATTCCATTCTAAACTTCTATGGCTGAGGAAAAGCTTTTAGTTATTGATAAATGCTCGCCCAAGGCGTAATTTGAACCCAAATAGCAAAGATTACAAGTCGCGAACTCGGATCTCATGAGCGCCCCTCTCTCCGTCTCATAAGATGTAATTTTTCACTAAACCTTGTATATGCCCATAGAATTAGTTCTTATTTCAGATTATCATAAGCACGGCATGCTAGCCGATAGGCTACACTGGCAATTAGGATTACAACTTTCGGTAATGATCCTTCAAAGGCAAAGAATCGATATGGAGAGGGAAGTGAAAACCACTCTGCCCTCAGGTCTGAAGGAGAAGTGACATGGACAGCGACACTAACCGGCTGGCAGACAGTGACGTCGAGTCACCACCACAGTCATTATTGGAGCCATTGTATCCCTTTGTCAGTCTTAGAGCTTTGTGCTCACACAACACTTTGTCCTTTTAGTCAACAGCCAGCAGTTTGCGGACAGCTAATAGACCTCTCTTCTAGGCCGTTTAAAACGCATGCTCAATAATGTGTTGCTTAAAGGGGTTTTTCATGACATGTAATATCCAATCAATATTATTGCTTCAATACTTGGCAATATAATAATAATTATGATGATTCAACAATGCGATGAGGATTTTTTACATGTATTTATTTATTTTACTGCATCAACTCAAAACAACATCTTACAAAAGCCAACCAAGTATTTCTCTACATTTTACCCCGTAAGGAAATCAAGCTTTTATTAAAACTATTATTTTAGAGCCAATTGTATTTAATGCTCGGTGTTCTCTCCGACTTATAAGATATAATTCGTCATTTAATTTCATTATTGTAAATCATAATGAAACATAGTACGTAGCTTTTACCTAATTTTTTAATTATACTGAATCGTATTGGTAAAATAATTTCAGAATAATGATGTTAACCTAAAAACATTGCTCAAATATGCTGCTTACAGATTCCAGCCTTACCCAGAAGTGGTTTTCTCCGTAAAAAATGAGCCAATAAGATAGCCAAAGTCAATTATTCCTACCGGCCAGATATAAAATTGTGGTGCAATGCCGCAATCAAGATTATTGCAACAGGACATGAGATTATTGTTAGATGCGAAAAAAAATCGATCTGAATCACTCTGTTTTAATTTAGTAAAATTTTAAATAAATTTATCGCTTTCTGATGTTGAGAAAGAAATTCTCCTAAATTAAATGACGAGGTCAAAGGAGAAGGATATAGGGGGATCTTAGAACATTAAGTTGATTAAATTAGGAAACCACTCGCTAATCGAGACAAAACAAAAAAAAAATACATAAAATCCAAGAATTTATGAAATAAGTGAATTCCATATTGGCAAAAACCACCCAAAGAAGCTGCAGACCTTGTGTAAATCCTATTAAGTTCTCAATGGACGCATTGGAGATCTCAACCATTAGCGATTCACTAGCCCCTATTCTTGTACTAATATAAACTACCTAAGAAGGTATAAATGAGACAGCGACCTAACTTAGGCCGAGACGAAATCATCTCTATAAAGATCTCGAAAACTTGTGTCTTGGAGCACTTTCGCTTGTGATTGGTAACCAAAGTAGTACACACCAAATATAGTGTTAGTGAAATATTGTAGAGCTACTAAAAATCAACCAATAAACAAGGAGACTCTTCAACTTCTCAAGATAGCTTGGATTTCATGTTTTTGTTTAGTGAAACTCATTGATTTTGCCCAGAATTCATAACATCGCATGGCATAGTTTTAAAGCTTTTCTTCGTGAATCTGCTAATACAATTGGCTCTTTCTACTTCGTTGGCTTCATTAACAAATGCTTCAATAGCAAGAAGAACAGGTCAGTGAACATTCTTTCTGTACAAACGCCACTTCACTCAGTGTGTCATCAAGGGCTGTTAAAGTTAGGGATGTCAGATATCCTATGCCTCACTTTCTCTACACTAGCGACCACTTTCCTCCAAGATAGAACTTACTAAAACGAATAGGCTCTTTACTGATTAGTGCAAGATAAATTTCTTGCGTTACACGCTGAGGTTACGGCTCTACGTCAGTAGACGACCCACTCTTCCTTTAAGATATGGGAACTAAATACGGCCAGGAAAGTCTTCACTCTACGGAGGCTATGGATGATTCGTTTTCCCATTGCATTGGTTTTGATCCAAATTACATACACCTGTAACGGTACGCACTTTTGATTTGAACTTCCCGCGAGAGTGATGTGTGCAACGGTAGTGATCCGTGCTACCGGGGCAAGTTTGTTCGGGCACAGTTGTGAAGAGACCACTTCTAGAGAACAACGCCTTAGCCCTCGCAGCGAACGCGGATGTCTCCAACAAGCACGGCACTTTTCACACACTCAGGAATCGAGTGAAAGACGGGGTATTGGATCAACCGTCAACGGGAGCTCAGAGACCGCAAGTACTCTCTATTTACATCTGTATTTTAGCTAATATTGAGCCGGCACGGTAACCTCGGGATAACCTCCCTAGCTTCGAGGTAGTTGCCATAGAGGTACCTAGGTTACTAGGCCCAGCGAGCTACATCCCAGGGAAGTCTTGCGGTCAGCGGTCTCCCAAGTGACGTCACAGATACCCCGCTGATACCAGTTCCTACGCCTTGCACGACCTCACCATTCATTCGCCGCCTGCATGGGCTATATTTTAATTGTAAGCAACAAATACTATTTGTTTTAATAAATATATTATTTTTTATAAGGACACGCTTACATTAGTTGGGGACCTTCTGATAACCGCCTATACACTATATCCCAACACATCCATACTAGGAAATAATATAAACACATGAAAACGTTCTGATGAACTTGTAAAATACTTGGGATAACACAACGTTGGGTCGTAAGCATAAACAGAAACTTTTAAATGCATATATACTTTACTCCCGAACTCCTTACTCAAATATACTTACATTATACTGGCCTATCCGAGGATTTCAAAATAAGGTTCATGGTCATTATTGCCCTAATCGTTAAGCCTCGTAAATGGAAAATCGGGATATAGAACCATTGCAAGATTATCATTGAGGTTATTGAAAAATGACATGATTAAATCACACATCATAAATTAAAAAAATTTGGTCGTAACTGGCCAAGCAAATTCTTTGACAGTTAATCCCCTCTAGGTTCTAAAGAAATATCCTCAGGTCAAATCATCTTTCTAACCCAGGTCCATCTATAATTCTCACCCTCGTCTTCCTCCAACCAACAACCCTCACGTTTCATCTTCCCTAGTCCGGTCTCGTCCACTCCCTCACACAAAAGCAAGAGAGAGCCCTTCATATACGGGCATTACCCTAACCTCGGCGACAAGGGAAGTGGGATAATAGGGGATGCGGGAAAGGAGGCCCGTCCCTTGCGAGCTCTACCCTGAGGGGCCCGAGAGTTAGCTGGGGCAAGGAAGCAGCCCAAGCGGAAATAGTCAGGAGGAGAAAGACGTGGGTGGGGGGACAGTATGCCTAATATATGCCCCAGGTCAACCCCAGGGGCCTACCTGTCCACTCGAACATTGATCAGCCCAAGGAAGAGCTTTTCAGAAAGTGCCATACAACCTCTCTCACAAGAACAAAATATTACCCTTTTTCGTATAATTGATCCAAATATCGCAGCTGTGTTGGGCGATGACAGAATAGGAAAATTAGTATAGTAAAAGTAAACTCAATCAATAACTTTAAAATACTTAATAAGAAATATGAATGGAATGTTTTTTTATTTGAATTAATAAATCACAGAAAGTTTCAATAAGCACAAATTTCATAATAAATACAAAATATATGATAATCGATTTCTCATATAATCTTTAACAATATTAAATGCAATATTATAAAAATAAAAATAAAATATAAATGATTATAAATAACAGAAACAATGTAAAACAATGCTGCGTATTATTTCCCAATAGCCTATTTTTTTTTTAATGTATCCAAAATTCAATTTACATTAAATGAAATAATAGAAGCGCAATGGTTTATATTTTAGATAGAGCTAGGAATAAAACTATTTTGAATGTACGAAGAATTTTCAACGCTTTTGTCATACAGGGAAAATCTCCAAATCAATATTCGTATATATATATACACTAACATAAAAATCTACTTTAGATTATGGTTTTTATATGGCACATTATTAATGTTTTGTAACTATTATTTTTCTACATTTCAACACATGGACATTGTTTCATATTCACGCCTCCTTTTTTTAGTTTATTATAACATTGAAGTTGCGACCAATTTACGAAAATAATCTTATTTAAAGAAATAAAGTTCCCTTAGTGGCGAATTTATTTTCCCCCTCTAGTAGCTGAAGTAAAGCTATTGCCGGAAGACGAGCCAGACAGTTTCCTGCAAATATTTGTCACGCCATTATCTGACATGGATAAGTACACATAGATTGGATGGCGATTTGACATACGTTGGGCGTACTAACTGACGATTAATGGTGGTAGGGAACAACAGCACACAAAATTCAGCTAAAACAAAATTACTAACAGAACTACTAAATCCTTTAAAAAAATTTCAAAAGGGAATAAATAGCTATGGAAATAAATAAAAAAAATTCCTAAAATGTCCATATACGTGAATACATGTGTGCGCAAGCATTTGTACATGTTTTTTTTACTAAAATTTAGCATATTAGTGTAATATGAAAGAATATAAATTCTTTATTGAGAAATAGAAGTGGGGAATAACCTGAAATGACAAGCGCAAGTAGCAAAAATCCGTCACGGAAGTAGCTGCTTAATCCGAGCAGATTTTCCATGTTTCCTTAGAAATTTAAATTACTGGAAAAAATAGAAAATGGGAAAATTTAATTTAAAGCTACGATCTACAATCCTTCTTATTACAGGTACGTAAAGAGTCTTCATTCTCAAGAGTTTTCTTCTTCCTCTGCAAATTCTATGAAATTTTACAATTAGCAGATCCTAGGACGCCCCCAAGATCATTGGCCAGCAGACACAAAATCCATCGTCATCGGGGGCCAATGTGCTTCTCCAGCATGATGTCGTGGCCCAACAACTTCAACTTGCGGGTCTAGTGATCTTAGTTGTTTGACCTAAAGTAGTCGGAACGAACATTTTGATTCATGATAATAAATTCTAATAATAATTTGACCGAAATAAATATAAATAAAATTTGATGAAAAATAAAACATCATTCAAGCATTAATGTGGTATTTACAAATATTAACGGAATATGCTATATGGTAAAGAATTTACTATTTAAATATTAAAGCTTGATAGAAACGCATAAAAATATAGGACCATCAAGGAAACGGGAAAAAAAACGTCTCTCAGCTGTTGATAATAATTTTAAGACAAGCAGCTTAACTGGTACAGCTATACCAATATTTTTTTATTATTTTCCCGCAAATATTGATGTTTTCTTATTTAGTATGATGAAAAAAAAATTGGGAAAAGTGAAAGTTTTGCATGGCTCAATTACTGAGATTAGATTTTTTGGAGATGCTAGTGCAAATGTGGACCGCTTAGTGAGGAATGAGCAAAGAAGACACAATTGCCTCCTGACTGAGAAAGAAGAAGGGAGGTGATAGAGAGTCGAGGGTGGGGAGTGGGAGGAGACAATGGGCGGGGACTGAATAGCGACTGATTGTTGATTACAGGAGCCCGGAGCTCGACTATTGTCTGGGGACTTCTCTCATCCCCTCAGAGGAAAGGCGATTGTGACTTTCAGGGTCTTCCAAGTCAAAGGCAGGATATCCCCGCCAATGAGAAGAGGTCATAGGCAAAAGAGTAAAACTCGAACCAGAGAAGTTCTCAAGGTCAGTATCCTCTCCAGCTCTAAAACATCCAGTAACTCCCACTGCCATCTTCTGAACCCTTTCGGAATTATCTGGTAGGCCTTATCAACTCAGTAGACCACAATTCCAAAGTAACCAGTAAGACCTCTAGGGATGCTTTAATTCAGGACATTTCAAGATTGAGATTGTTAACTGAAATTCAAGCCACGTTATTATAACAACCTAATATCTTAAATTAAATGAATTAATGAAGCTGGAAGGAAATAATTGAACTGATTAGTGGAAAATTTTACTATTTTTCTGGATTTTAGCGATGAACCCCTGATAGCAAGACACACATATACGAAAGTATAGTATAGTTATTAAATATTGTCACACTGAAACAGACTTCATTAGCTAAGGGATCCTTATAAAAATGAACCAAATGTCATCCAGATTTCTCTGTAGGTGAAAGGAATTTTTGGATTATGACTGTAGGTAGAAGGGCGGGTGTCTAGATAGAAATGGGCTGTTATCTATAGAAGGTCGTAAAGCCCCCTCCTGCGTTGGAAGTTGGACTAGGGGAATTCCCCCGGGCAATTGTGACCTCCTACTACTACCCCGGAGGCAATAGTTTAGATAGAATGGCAGGCGGGAGGCCGTGGATGGCGGGGGTGGGGGATTTGCAGGGGATCACCCAGCCAGATTACCACCCTTCGAATCTGCATACTGATGAGAGTGGTAACCCCCCTCTGATCGCTATCTACCGACAAAATTTTCCTCCTGAGAACAAGACATCTTCTTTTAGGCTCTAACCACTTCCCAAATAATTTGCTGAAGAAATGCAATCTCTCGAGAAGTGCTTTTATCTCTCTCTCTCTTGTGGAGAGGAGCGAATAGCTATTTCATTATTCATTCTGAAAATGTCATAAAGTTGCCTTCCCTTCAGCATTTTCTTTCTTAACAAATTTATCGTTTTAGATCATTTCCCACCTCCTTTTCGTAATATGATATCATCAATTCGTTTGAATCTCAATTTTTTTACCCTTACTCTATTCGTCCGAATAAGGTTAGCCAATTGAATTTAATCAAAATCAACAGCAATCAGGATATCTATGCCGAATTGTTTGTTTTGTTTTAGCAGATTTTCAAACTGTTCACAGCAACAGAGCTGAATTTTGGAAAAAATCCAACACATCTTCACCGATCCAATAGTTGAGAAGCTATAAATACGTGTCCGTTCAACATATACACACACTTACTTAAAAAAACATTTAAAAGAGATTCCGAAATTAGGAAGTTTAAAATTTATAATACTGATATTTTTGTTTATATTTAAATTGCGCAATAGGTTTTAGAACGTAATTGTGACTAAATCTAATTCTCATAAGTCTTTGGTCTATATTTGTAAGAAAACCAAGGCTTTTATAGGAAGAAATTCAATTTAAAATTTAATAAATAAATAAGTAGATATATACTCATGATCATATGATCAATAAATATAAGAAATGTAACACAAGAAACTGCTACTATGTATAACACTTCTTTATACCACTGTTCATAAGCAATATTATTAATTCTATAAGAGTCCTGCTTGATTAAATGTTTTTATTTATTTATTCTACTAATGTAAATGTTTTTACGTAAAGAAAGGCATTATTATTATTAATTTTTATTATTATTAAATAAATTATTAAACATTTTCTTATTAAACGAAAGTGTATTTAAGAATTTAATTTCTTAAATTCTTATATTTATCTTAATCTTAATTAAAATTCTAATGTATACAAAAAAATCATAGAGTCATGTAAATGTTGATAAATGTGAAAAAATTATATTCCAAATCCATTATGTTCTATATATTTTAAGAAAGTAATAAATAAAATATTTCGAAATAACGAAGACATTTAATATATTTTATTTGGTCTGCTTCTACATATCCCCTCCCCTATGACCGATTTCAGCCGTTTGAATTCAGCTATTTTTTAAACGAACTCTTCCAACGGTACAAAAAACGTAGTAGCCTTAACATCAAGCAAAAGTTAATTTAAACCTAATTCAAATCAATAAGTGACGATTGGGTAGAATATGGGCAAGAAGGATTCTTTGCATGATACACCCCTTACTGTTTTTTTTAAGTAAACATATTTAATTAAACTAAGATGATTTTAGTTGGGGTTCGGTCGAGGTAGATAAAAAAAAAACACAAATTAAAAAAATGTATTTTTTTAATGAAGGATTATCTGCCAACGTTTCGGCTTACATTGTAAGCCATCTTCAGGGCTATCATGAAGATGAGAGAGGACGTCCTGTCCCTAAGTTCACATTTCCATGACTGACTTTGAGTCAGTCAAATATGATTACGTCTTTATTTGTGGGCCGCGTCACAAAAGTCAGATTCTTAATGTAGTATAAAAGTTTTTTGGGGGGTAATATTCGTACTTTAAGTTATTATAATAATTAATCTAAGAATCTTCAATCACCATCTCATCAGAATCTTTTGTCTACATGTATTACTCACGACGAAGGAACATTGAAGCATTTGAGAACTCATATAAGAGGTTTCGCAACTTGTTAACGACATTCAAAATGAAAGAATAGACAGAAAGGGTGATAGTACTATCAAGAAGTACTCTTGTTTCAGTTAATTGGTAAGAGAGATAAAGTATTTTATGGTATTTCTTGGCGTTTTTGCACATTTCCTGGGCTTCAGTCAGTTATTCTCTATTCAATCCCCCCACTCTTGATCTTTCAGAGATTGAATCAAGACGGAGAGTCACTACTTCATTTAGAACAAGACTTTCATCGATTCCAGCCCACGTCCAATATTTAATTAAGATAAAAGTCGGTGGTGATTGGAAGTGCCTGAAGGGAAAGGCCTTGGAACGCGACGGGGAAGATATAAAGAATGCAATAATTGAGAAGCTAAAGGGAGGGTGCGCCCAACCAAGGAGGAGGGTATCACCTAAAATACCTCCTCATATTTAATCAACTTCCCCCATAATAACCAATACAATGCATTACTCCATATTGTCTCAACTCTACACGAATGATGATAACAGAAAGAAAGACAATAACCAACTAATCAGTGCTGATTGACAAAGTCTGGCCAATATAATG
The DNA here is from genome assembly GCA_000696205.2 of Oncopeltus fasciatus. Classification (NCBI taxonomy): domain Eukaryota; kingdom Metazoa; phylum Arthropoda; class Insecta; order Hemiptera; family Lygaeidae; genus Oncopeltus; species Oncopeltus fasciatus. The sequence continues at coordinate 82,406 of KZ806874.1, forward strand.
ACAACAACATTTAATAAGAAACTCATACTGATGTGGGTATTTAATTAGGAAACTAGGGCCCTTCCTGTTCGGCCATAAGCCAGACATAGTGCGGACCACCAAAGGTTCATATGAAAGGCAGCACATGAAAGGTGTCATCATGGTGGATAAGTGACGAAGCGTAAGGGCGCCCATTCTCTATATTTCCCTCATCATCAAGATTTTTTACCTTTAATTAAAAACTTAACAAAAACAAAAAATCAGAAAAAAGCCACTCAAAGTGATGTTATTTTTTCTGTTCACTTTCCATTTAGGCTTGTAGGATCAATTATTCATTTGCAATTATTATTTATCACTAATGAAACTTAGAACACCTATTTAGCTTAGTTTTCGTCGCTATTGCCTGAGGAACATTTTTTTTTGCTGAAAATCACAGTTTTCAAGTATCAATTTACATTACGAATCCTTTATGTTTCGAACAAATAAATACATTTCATGGATACATAGCATTAAATACAATTAATTCCAATGTTTTTAGAGTGTTCGAGCACTATAATTTATCAAGAGTAGAAATGCAACTTAAAAAAAAAAATAAAAAACCAGCACGCTAAGTCCCAAATCAGTGAACCAGCGACACATCAATGCTCCCAACTTCTATTCAGGAATGTTGTGAAGAGATAATTAAGAAATAATAATGCTATTTGCTTTTTTTTATTAAATAAGTGTCTTTTAAAGAAAAATATAAACACCCCAATCGGGAATCAGGAATATTAGAATTAAATACTAAAAAAGACAAGTGGTGGAGAATTGAAGATTTTCTATTTTGAATGATTTTATACTATTTGTATTCCCCCAATGTTTTGTTAATATAGTAATATAATGTATTATTTATTCCTTTTGTCTTATTTTCTTTGCTTTATGAAACCACAGTGAAATAATTTACGGAACACTAAATGTAAACTTTTAAAGGAGCAGAGTATCAATAGCAATAGCAATAGCACTCAATAGCAATAGCAATCCTCCAATTAATGAAGTTAATACTTCATATACCCTTTTAACGACTCGTATTGTCCAAAAAATCTACCCTTTATATAACTCACCGAAACGTTCTGGAAATGTAAGCCGATTGTTGCAGTTGGAGAATAATTTGTTAAATTATATGTCATTACAACAGAATAATTCCTCCAACGTTTTTCATTTAATAGGCAATGCTAATGGTCTAACGTTGAGTAAATTAGTAATTCCCCTCAAAAACACTTCCATTATGCTAAATGACATCATCATACTCGGTTATCAAGACTATGGGGCATCATCAGATAGCATGAGCGTACTATTAACACCGGCATTAAAGCTAGCCTCTTTCATTGGGTGGCAATGCCCGCCAAAATTCAGCTGGATTAGGGGTGAAGAGGGGAGGGGAGAGAGAACATTAAAGTGCGAAGGTAAGGTAACTTGTTGCCAAGCGCCGGCCTAGACACGCGAACACCGCATTAACTTGGAAATGGCCACGGCCTGATATCATGCTTTTCACCGGACTTCCTTTCAACCACCTCTCTTTTTTCATAGGCTAATGTTAAGTAAAAAAAGATTGTTTCATACATATCCCCCTCACTTTGGTAAAAGTTACTTCGGATTAACTAGCAATAGTTCCTGTGACTATGGAAAGTCCGTATTTATATTTTTTTTGTGTGTGCGTATATAATTATTTGAATTTTTTATATATTACTGACCAGATAGATTTGGCCACTGCTGAGCAAGACCACACACAAACTTATAGATTCCTTCAACGGGAGCTCAGAGACCGCAAGTACTCTCTATTTACATCTGTATTTTAGCTAATATTGAGCCGGCACGGTAACCTCGGGATAACCTCCCTAGCTTCGAGGTAGTTGCCATAGAGGTACCTAGGTTACTAGGCCCAGCGAGCTACATCCCAGGGAAGTCTTGCGGTCAGCGGTCTCCCAAGTGACGTCACAGATACCCCGCTGATACCAGTTCCTACGCCTTGCACGACCTCACCATTCATTCGCCGCCTGCATGGGCTATATTTTAATTGTAAGCAACAAATACTATTTGTTTTAATAAATATATTATTTTTTATAAGGACACGCTTACNTAAATAAATAAAAAGAAAAAAAAATATATATATAATATAAATGGACAAGTCGACCTCTCACTCCTCTCTCTCTCTCTCTCTCTCTAATGGCTTCCTAATTGATACATAAAAACCTTATTATTAAAAACTATAATTCTACTTCCTAACTAAAGCTTTCTCCAAAAATAATGACCTGCATTTTCGCTCACTCCCTTTAATCTCAAACCTTTATGAAAAAATTCAAGAAATTTTCACTTTTAGTAATACTTTCCCGGATCTTAAACTTCCTTTCTTCCCCATTAATAATAAACTTAAATATATGTACACCTTTCCTAAGAACCCTAAATCAATCCCATGTTCCACTTGCAAACGCCACAGATCATATATTGATCAAAGTTCAGATATCAAAACATAAAAACGGCATAAGTACAAAAACTATAAAATCAGTCCTTGCGAAACAAGCTGTTCATGACGGACAGATAATTGGCTTTTGAAACTTTACTATTCTCTTCATAGAACCGTACGAAGCCTACAATCTAAAACCGTACTCATTAACTTCCGGCACAATGTAGTTAACAACAGAATAGACCTTCTATCTTCCGCCTTTTGGAAAATTGTAAGACCCTGTCTTAAATCCTCTCTTTCTACACCCTTTTAGCACCCTTAGGCTACTCATCATTAATCAATTTACTTATATTTCCGCCTATTGCACCATTGGCCTGCTGTTATCTCTTTGAACCTTCAAACCGCCTTTTTCTCCACCATCCCCACACTTCATCGTTCTATCCGTATATTTATTAATTTTCTTTTCCAATATCTTAACTGATTTCTTCAATTGAAAACAATTCCTATCTCGACTGTGTAATAATTAGATGCGGTCAGTTAAATATGTCAAAAAATTATGTTGTCTTTCTATATGCTATTCACCTTTTTACGTTTTCCTTTATATATTTTTAAGCCAATTTTTGTCTCGGTTGGAAAATACAGACTGTCCTATTTCATATCAAAATTACCTTTGTAATGGTACTAAACAACACTCAGAAGCATTTCCATCAATGAATCTATATTGCTTTAGTCTGCCCCTGACCAGTAGGTAGAATCCAATCCTTTAAGATATTATTTTCTGCTTCCTCTTACAACCATCCTTCACAAACACTCAATCCAAGTGCACAGTTGAGTTTACTCATCTAGTTTAAATTCTAAAATGCTGGTATTGTGAAACTTCATTAGCACCGCCGCTCCTACAAGTGAACAAGTATTGATGTGCCATGTGAAGATTTCATTCATTCGTTGTGATATCTATGAAATTTCTGACATGAGCAGCCAAAAGTTTTAGGAACATAGAAGTGCTATGCCTATCATGTAACATATATGCATATATCATGCTAAATAATCTTGTGCTAGTTATTCATGACTCTCTTAAAAGCCCCTTTCTCAATCTTATTTAGGTTTCTAAGGAATTCCATGACTCCTAAAGAGAGAGAGTGTGTATGTCTTTGTTTTATGCTCAATCAATCACTATCTTCCTACAATACATGAGCTAGAGACAAATATTGTCAAGTTGTAAAATCCAATAAATTGATATTTTGATTTATTGCATGTTATCTTCAACAACATAAAATGATCAAAAATAAGGAATTTTGGTTTTCTAAAATAAATACATACAGCACTGAGAGAGTTAGATACCTCAAAACATCACATTAACTATATTTTGTTTTTTAGATTAACTGCATATGATAATTCTCATCATCATTTTATTATTATAACAAACTTATTGCTATGCAAAAAACAAATTTATCCGCTTTATATAAAATGAATTTGAGAACGGTCGACTTTATTCAGGGTGAGAGGGCAAATTATAATCGACAACTTGAACTATAGAATATTTATTGAAAATAAGAAATTTCACTCATATATGACGAGTTTTGCTTCCAATTGCTGCTAAATCAGCTAAGCGCGCATTTAACACACAATACATACCATATATCATACATAATGGACATATCTAAAATACTGAATTTACCTAAAGTTAATTTAGAAAAAAATAAATAAATAAAAAAAAATCTATAGGGCGCCTATAAGCTAGACCCTGGATGTGGTAATCGAAATTGACAGATTAGTACATAGACAGATTGAATTATGCTTTTTAAAATCATAGTCATGATTTTATAGATAAATGGGTATAATATTTTCATATCTATAATATAGAGTTTCCATACATTGAAGGGATTCGTCGTCCAAACAAAGAGAAATCTATTTAGTCTGCAATAAAAAAGATAAACATTTTGTAATCTGGCCTATAAACTGCTTGTAATTGGGGAAATATGATGATGGTCCTCCCTGAGTCAGAGGAGTTCTGGTCATCTTCACGGTCAGTGAGCATGGTCGTTTGGTCAGGATGGATGGAATTCGACTCTAATCTATCACCAGTCCAGAGAACATCCACTACCTCAGACGGAGCGAGGTAACTTCAAACTAGGGAGTTGATTCCTTATAAGTTGTCCTGCCAAGTTTGACTGTTGCAGATGGTGGAGGAACTCTGTGACTGATGGCTACAAAATATGCCAAGTCATAAGTTGTGTGAAATCACACATTTATTCGTGTAAAATACGGATAGAATTCGCATTTTCAAGCTTCACTCATACTCATCATCACTGATGCAAAATTAAATCATAAGATCACAAAGAAGTTAACGAGTTATACTCAATTCAATTTCTTTTTAATAATAGAAGTTTTGTTTTCTATACAATTTCACGTTTATCTGTTGCATAACCCTGGGTTCGTTAAGTGAAAAGACAAAATCTATACCTCACTTTCACAAACTTACCCCCTTCCTCAAACAAGCACACACACACAAGTTACGACTGGCTATGAAAAGGAATGATTTGTATTCAAAAATACTTAGCCCCCGCTACTTTCTTCATTCAAACGAATCAACGGAGAAATACACATTGTATTCTTACAATCCCTGAAGGCTCAATGCAGAGTTTTATTTACCTAAGCTACTCTTGAACTAGGGCTCAGTATAAAGGCGCAGGAGCCTATTTCAATCTGCAGGATCCAGCCAAACATTTAAATTGTCATTCCCACAGGGCTTTCTACCTATAGCACTGAGGGGGGGGGGGGAGAGGCTGAGGGTAAAGGGATGGAAACAAAACGTTAAGTAAATAAATTTCTAAGTCACGTACAATGAGGAGATGGTAGCCGGTCCTCTCCCCTCAGTGCTGGGGCAAGGAGATTATGCTAAGCAGGCACTCTCTGCCTACCGCCAACACTACACACTAATGTATTTAGTTTAGGGTCGGCCTGGGGGAGGAAGATGACACCGCTGCCTGGGAGGATGGGGATCTTTTTGTGGTGAAAACCGAGGGGGGAGGAGGCAGCTATCGAGTTACCCCACATAATCAAGTGGTCCCTGAACACCCGCTCCTGCCTCAGTCCACTTAAGGGGCCTTTAAACAATCCTTGGCGTTCCTGAGACCAGGGAGTTTGGGGACCAGGAGGAGGACGTTCGGGGAAAGGGAATATTGTATGATGTGTCATACACGAATTGTATGATACCCTTTCTAAGAGTTTTCCTACTATTAATAAATCGTGGAAAATATGGTTTGCCAATGTCTTTCATTCGACTCCGATAAAACTGAGTGTAAATTGTAAACGCATTTGCTGAGAAAGCAAATAAAGTGTAGGTACTACTTGATTAGGATATAAACCCACCAACATGATTTATGCTTTTAGATTGATTGCTATTTTTTTTTCAAAAACACATTATTGTCCGGTTTAGTTTTCCGCTTGCAGAACAATAAAGTAGTAAAATATAGCAAATATTAGTACACGAAAGATCCAGTTCAAAATAAAACGCTTGTCACACAGGATCTAAGTGAATTCCTCAGTATCGTATCTGATGAATATTTGAATTTGAATTTTTCATCATTAGTAATCCCCTACACGCAAAGAGTGTTATATTCATAAATAAACAAACCCTGGTTCAGCTTCATTGCTTTGAACTAAATATTCTGGTTGCTGCAGAAAAAAATTTTTTTTTTCCCCTCTTGACATTTCCAGTAAATCCCATTCCATACATGCAATTTCGCTTTTATTTTCATATTTAAAGGCGATATACAAAATTTGATGAGGGAAAGAACTAATTGGCATCTAGGGTGTAAAATGAATATTTACGTAAACTCCCCACTTCTAATTGTTTGTTTGCTCCGAGTAACTCCTTATATATACAGACATATGTATTGTTTCATTACTAAATGAATATTATTCCCGCTACAGAGAAAAAACCTTTATTATTCGTACTTGACATTTCGCATAATTCCCCACTCCTATTGGACTCATTTCGAACCACAACGTATTTTGCACTACGTTTTTAGAAATGTAATTTAACAGGTACATACCAAATTGTATCACCCATTAAGACTGAACCAAATTAAAGATTATAAATAGGGTCCGTTGATTAGTAAAAACTATACAAGATAATAAAAATTAAGCAACAAAATTTATTTGACATGCAATGAAAATAACTGAAAAACAATCAACGTTTATGTATTATTTCAAGCGATGATCATTAAATGTTAAGACTAATAACCGAATTGCATTTTCCTCGCGTTAAATATATATATATATAGACAGATTGAATTATGCTTTTTAANATATATATATATATGTATACGTATATAACTCCACTAAAATATTTTAAGGCCTTTGATTCATGAACTGTTAACTGCAAGCAAAGATATAAATTATGAAGCTAAAGAAATCATTACATTAGTGGTAAACCAATTCAAATATCAATAATTATAAATAATCAAATGCTAATACGAAATGACAGACAATTTTTATTAATATTTATCCGTAGAAGTAATAATAGTAATAACATTTCAGATTAAATGAAATGTTCAAAATGGCTATTTTTTTGGACCAGACATCAGTAGAATTATATAAACCATTACGAAATGATACTTCATTACTATGGTAATTAGTGGCATGTTCATTACTATAATGAAACACCATTACTAAAGTGTATATTTAGAGAAATTTTCTATGAATAAAACTGTGTGAATTAAAAAAAAAACCTTATTTAGATAACTTTTGGGGAAGGTAAAATAAAAGTTAAAATAAGAGAGAAAACTTATGGAATGACCTCAATTAGAGAGAGAGAGTAGGTTTCCTCAAGCTGAAATACCGCCATCCTGTTCATGACAGCTTAATACATGGACGTCCAGACAATGACCGAATAATCAGGAAAAACAATAGGAAAGTAGGATAATGGACTCCGGTAGTCATTAGGGAAATGACTCAGGAATTACAATAAATTACCAAGCAAATTGTAGCTGCAGAAGCAGTAGTATATCACTCAGGAAGATTACAGAGGTTATGCCAACTATTCTAACAACCAAAAATGATCGATCTAAATCAAATGTCCCCTACTCTCAGGTATTGGCTCTTGGTTTTATTGCTCAGCTTATTAAAGATATTTCTTTGAGAAAATTAAAACCAGTAAAAGAGTATTAGATAAAGCTAGATTAAAAAGTGAAATAGAAGTGTGTGTTAACAGATTTCCCCTGAAGATATTAAGGACTATATTGATCTGGGAAAACTGTATGGTTTAACTGAAGGGATTCCAAATGATTGGATTTGGAACTAGGGGAAGCCTGAAGGTTTTAGACTCATTAATTAAAAATGCTGTAGAGTATTTTATATACTTAATTTTCTTAAATAAAAACTATCTGCATTATAAAACTTGTAGAAATTACAGATCATACTTCTTATTACATGATATTTTCTAGTAATTTTAATAAGGAGGGATATTTAAACTAAGGGATTATTAAAAATCAAAATTGCATCATTTTACAAAACGATGTGGCTAGGGTTTCTGTTTTGGAATTTAAATAAATAAAAACTAGTTTTTAGGAAATTTTTTAAACAAAAAAGTTTTTAGGATGAGAGGATTGTCAGGAATTTGATCTTGGGAGCTAAAGAATTAAAAACCAAAAAAGTTTTTATTTTAGCATACGTTTTGGCCTAAATTTCAGGCCTTCGTCAGGACTGAATATGAAAAAAACACAAAAATGATAAAGAAACAAAAATAATATAGTCTCTATATTATGTTTTTCTTTTCATTATTATCTCCCTTCGTGGTCTTGTTGGTAGCATACCTGCCAGCCAAGTTGCAGACCTGGGTTTGATTCCTAGTTAAGGTAGTGGCTCCCAGTAAGATTCAAGTAAATTCTTTTATAACTTTTTGTATTCATTTAATGTTTCTTTAAGCATTGTGTTTATTCACAAATTTGTCTGTTTGTATTTTGCAGGAAATTAATCAAGGAAAAAGTCTTGAGTGCACTATATCCGTATTTTCCTGAACTCTGGAGTTGTAACCTAAAAACAGATACTTCTAATTTCAAGTGAACCTCCTTTCTTACTGCAAACCGATATGGCTCGAATACGTTTTCGTTCACTGTCTTCTATTTGTTACAGCACAATAAAAGAAAAATTGAACTTTTGTGCTTCATTACGCATGACTAGTTTTGTTTACACACAATAATGTACTAATAGTGGTGAAGGAATCGATCCCACTATACAAAATGACAAGTTTCAGATATTTTATAAGGAAATATATATATCTCTCGTCATCCTATAGAAAATATCTCTTGATTCAATTTTTTAAAGCCTATAGTTACAAACTTTATTATTATTATATAGCTAAAAAATATATTTCCTTGTAGGGTATGACATATTGCCGTCTGTCCGATTTATGCATACAGAGATTACGAAATATCAGATTCTAAAAATGGTGCTTTCTTTTTATTGGGAAACAATTACTTCGTCTGTATGTCAATAGCAAGACAATGTTAGATAAAAAAAAATATCATTATTTCTTAAATCTTTACAAGAAGTAGCCTTGAAATTTGTCGTCTATACATATTATTATCATTTGATAATAAACATTGTAAAATAATATTTTATACTTTTGTAAATCTTTAAAATAACGATACATTAATGCCAATAAAATATTTGAACCATATTGTTCAGGGTATATCATTGAAGGCAAATTAATAGTTAAATATTAAACTAATAGTGGTATGTAATCCCATTTCCTTCCATATATTTAAAGTGAGAATGTCTCTTACCCCAGTGCCATTTAGAGATAAGTGACATAAGAATTCAAATTTGATCAATTCAATGTTAAAATGTTGGTTTGACCTAGGGATTTCGTAAATATCTTTAATGAAAATTTTAATGAAATCAGACCCATAAAAGTTTAAATAATTGTATATTTTTGTTCACTTCCATCTCCGGAAAGTAGCAGGATGCAACTGACAAGGATTGTCAGCTTCAATGTTTAAAAAACAACTTATATACGTATCATCTGCCAAAATATTATATATACAAAAATCATGATAGAAAAAAACTCAGTTAAAAAAAAATATATATATA
>KZ806874.1:97080-128467 GCA_000696205.2 Oncopeltus fasciatus
ATGTGTACTTGTAAATGTACAGTTTAATTTCAGCGTTTAAGATAATAATATAAACTTGAAGCTTATGGAATTAAATTGAGGACATTCATTCTCTTGGGGATTTTAAATAAGTAGTTCTAAATCTAAAATGGTCGAGATAAAGCATTATCCTAGAGTTCATTAACACTTATTGGTTACCTAAGGGAATACACGCCAGGAGGTAATATTAGCCCGGCGTCTTATCCCGAACTCAAAAGGGAATCTCCTGGGATAGATCGCCTGCCAATTCCTCTGCCTCCCGAAGCATTAGCAATTCTATTTCATCTGCTATATTTAGTTTGTATATTCGAAACCCCGACCATTCTCACATTTTATGTAAGAACATTTTTTTACACTATTATAGATCTTTTATAATGATAGTAATAAAAAATAATAATAAAAATTCATTAATTTATTAATGGTGATTGGATTATTCTTTTATCTCCCCAAGCAGGCTACTTTGATTTAAAGAAATAAGTTATTAAAGTAAGTACTATCACTTAAATATCATGCAGAAGCAGCTTAAACCATTCAAATTTTAATTTAAGATTTTTTTGTTTAAAAAAAGTTAATCGCGCAGGACCTGCCTAATCCATGTTAATTCCTCAGTATGACAGTTAATAAATATTTAATTTTGAACTTATCATCTGCATATGAAATTCATTAAAATTATATAATATATCTTTGTCAATAACGAAATACTTATTTTTTATAGCCACTTAACATTTTAGGCAATCCCAATTCTTTAGGTCAAATTTCACTCAGTAACGAAGAGACTCTTTGAATCTACGTACATTTAAAAGATACATGCCAAATTTTATTAAAAAGTAATTAAATCTTCTAGGCTACAAAATTAAAATTTTCGTTACAGATAAACCCCCAATTATAATAGTTTCATAAATTCAAAAGTTTAATTTCGTTTCATTATCTCGAATGGCACAAAATTATACACATATAAGCACACTCATATATACTTTTACACACACACACACACAAATATTTATGTAGGTATATAAATAATGGTGACTATCTTTTAGGTCATATTTATCATAAAAACAACCTGAATGATTTTAATCCTTCCTAATATTAAGGAGCTGTATGCTGGTGTTGACCAAACAAAGGTGACCACCAACCAAGTTCTCGACAGTATTTTGAAAACAACTCAAAATACATATATATTTGTTTGAACTTTCTGAAAGTAGGGGGGGGGGAGGTGATGTTAATTAAGGATACGGTTATTTTCATCCATGACTCAAGCACCAAGTTGACAGAGTTCCAGGCTATCTGAGGTTCCCATCAATTACAGTGAGAAGTTCGCGAGTAGCCTTGGGCGCTTGGCCCGGCATATTCATCAGGGAATTGGGTTTTGGAAACAGTCACTCAAGGCATGTCTCCTTACCATTAGACGAAGCCAAGTGCCCTTCCACACCTCAAGAAGAGAAATCCTAATTGGCATTTCATATTCTAAACTACAGCTAAGTAATGTCATGAATGGTGTTAGCACAAATTACTCCCCTTGGTATCACGATGCGACTGTTTTTTGTTTGTTTTTTTTACAGATCCTACATTAGATAAACGAAAAATATAGCCCGTTTAAAAATAATAGTTATACCCATAAAAACATACATGTGTGAGGGTAAACATATATTTGTCTGTACGCGTGTACTCGGTTCTTAAGCTTCGTTTTGGAAACAGTTATATGAGATTATTGTGAATGGTTGAAATGGTAGAGGGGGTAGGAGGGTAGAGAAATGCCAAATTGAAAAAGTCTGTCACGCAGGAGTAGCGTTATCTTGATGAATTTCTCCGTCATAAATATTTCCCGAGTTTCATTGAGATGTACGTAAATGAGCGTAAAAGGGAAGACCACTAAACTAATCTAGCCGAGGAGAAAGAGTGGGGAAAGCACTTATCCATCGTAGTTATATTAGTAATCTATCTTTTTAAGAACATTAATTTCAGAAAATAATATTCTGTACCCATTATGTTTTAGAAACTGTTCGTAACTAAAACACAAGACAAATTTTAATTATTGTTAATTGTCCCTATTCTGATTTAAACCAAAATAAATTTCGCAATAGAAAGCCCTAATTCCTACATTTTAAAAATAAGTTGGTAGAAAAACAGAGAAACTATATTCAATATTTAGGCTTTCTATTGCAAATAGTTAAATTAATTAATTTTTGGCTGACATCTGCTGTGGAAGAAGGGGGAGGTTTAGAAATGTGTAAACGTAATATCTTCGTTATAATCAGTGTTACGGTGGATATTTAAGAATGTAACTTCGAAGTTTGCCCCACACTTCCTTCACATTCTCCCAAGCTTCCCTTCAAAACATTCCGGAATAACCTTTAGAGATCTTAGATTTTACACTGATTGCTCTGCGGCTTTTAAAATTTAAAATACTCATTTACACTCATTTATGTCCGCCTTAAAAGAAACGGTTGAGCGCTTATCAACCCAATTTTTTCGAGTTTTCAGACCAGAGCCAAGTTAAGTGGCCTTATCTCTTAGGCTCATTGATCTCTCCGGTTTACAACATATAATTCTTCATTTAGTCGTCGTCTGTCATTTATATTTATACATTATATTTTTACTCCATTTATTATTTATGCCCATTTAAATGTAACATACTTAGCAGCTCTTGCTGGGTGGACTTTCATTAAAGGTCCAAGATTATTCAACATAATTCTGCAATTATAAAAGTTGTTATCAAGTTATTTCATATTTGTTTTTTACCATTATTATTGTACCTTATACATTGAACTATTGTTCAGCTAGCAATCAGCGTATGAAGTACCCAAAGATTACAGATTAAGAAATGCCACAATTTTTAAAATTAAGGACAGGAAATTTTAGTTTGCACAATTTTTTTCCCTCCAACAGGTTATAGAGATATTTATAGAATCCAAATTTTTCATTGACTTTATTAATTAAATTATTCCATTATAAAAAAACAAAAAAAACTTGAAGTTATGGGAAAAAGAAAAAAGCAATTAACGATCGACAGCGCAAGGAAAAAGGTCCTAAGAAATCATTAAAATATTGGAAAATTGTGGATTATCATCTCAATAACGAATATTTCAGAGTCTATCCTCAATTCAGAGCATAGAACGTTTATATCGTCAACTTCAAAATGCAAGAGCGCTGTTTCTAAATACTTTATAATAGTCGTAACATGTTGACTACTTAATTGTAGCTTTACGTGTCACCGAATAATAAGGTAGAGAATACTCTTTCAAAGGAAGAGATGATAAAACATTTCTCTTAGAGATGATAGTCATTTCTGTGTACCTACGATAAAACAGAGATACAGTAAGAAATAGTATATAATTATTATTCTTTGAATTCTACAATTCATTTGAAGCCGTTGAAAAGAAGCATGTTCATTTGATAGTATCCATACTCGGATACTACTTCTTTGACTTCCCGCAGAAATCTTTTTGGCTCTACATCAGAAGTTGGGCGAAGAGTGACATCACTGCCGCGCACAGTGGGTGTGGCTGCAGTCTATCCCTCAACTCGGGACATCTGGTACTCATCTAGACAATGGCATCACTCCACACCTGGCACTCCTGATGAAGGCATGGGATTGATGTTTGTAGCAAGACAAGCAAGTAACCTAGTCCATAGAGCAGGATCTGGGTAATTTAAACAGATTTGCTATGTTTCATTAAATATGGATAAGAGTAAGTAATCTTACATGCCAGAAAGGTATGAGCACTAAGCTTTGCTCTTGAGTGGCCGAAAAGGAAAAGTAGGTTAAGTGCTCAGTCACCACAGTTATATTTTCAGTCAAATATTTTCAAATATAGATTTAAGTAATTCTCGTCAACAAGAAGCATTTAAGTAATTTTATAATACATAAACGTTTCGAATTCGGTTTCTGTATTTTAAAATATGAGGTCTCGACCAATACTCGCAATTACATTCTTCATTATTTTTTTTAATACTTAGTATGGATCGTATATAATAAATTTAATGAAAAATTATATTTCGCACCTATTATGGTCAATATCATTTGCACCTATCATTATTTTATCTCTAACAACGAAGACATTGACGATTTTCCAGTTTGAATTTTAAATAAATTCCCCCTTCCTCATCCATGTCCATCTTTGGAAAAAAAAAAANCGGCTATTTCTCCTACAGAGGAGCTACTGAGAGCTGTTTAAGAGCTGTAAACAAATAATATATATATATGTATATATAAGAATCTCTATAATTACTCAGCTCTTGCGTGAAGGACTTTTTCAATTTGAGTTTTCTCTAACCAACTTTCCCTTCGAGCTATCATTTCAGCTTTTACAGGCTTGCATTTATGTTATGTTAAACTTATACGAAAAATGCCTATAAAAGTAAAAGTTTATACATATAACTACGAAGGTTGAGCTTTATTACTCCGCAATAAAAAACATTTATCTACTATTGAAAATATCTAAAATTGGAAATTTGTACTACATTCGATACTTTCAATTCTAATTCTAAACCGACATAAACACGCACATACACGCGCGCATAAACCATTATCAGAAATGTTATTTTAGATAGATGAATAAATTAAAAATGTGATAAGCCTTCAGAAAATCACCAAGAAATAGGGCAACTTCATTACCATTTTTGAGCATTTAAGAAATTAGTATAAAAAGAAATGTCTTGAAAAAAAAATACAAATTATCCGGCAAAGAGTTTTATATTTTCAAGTGACATTTTACGCAGTTTAGAGAGTGCACTTACTTTATTATGTAATTGAATCAGCGATTTTTTACTAATTATAAAGACGTGAAATAACGAAATTTGGTTAAGAAATTTAAATTACAGCTAATTAGAAAATGTGTGATAAACCAAATTGGATTTAAGTAGTTAAACTAACCTAACAGTTCGATTATAAATTAAATTATCTAATAATCGCGGATGATGAAACTTTATATACTTTCTCCTGATCAGTCCAAGGCTAGATCTTTCTGCCTGTTTCGACAGTTCCACTATAGGAATTTTACGATTATACAAAGATACAAATACAGTAGAATGTATTGGCTCTTAAGAGGATGGTAAAGCCATGCCTTTAACATACATCCCGATGTAGAGAATGCGTAAGCGGGATTCACTGACTTAAGGGCAAGCAATATGAAGAAATTATGTGAAAATTTGACAGCGAGAGCTACATCTCCACTCGTCAAACAGCATTAGCCGGGGATATTTATGTTTGTGTTTTGTCGGAAGGAGAATCAGAGAGACAGGGGAGGGGAGAAAGTTTCGATAGGAAGAGCGAGGGTAGTGGCGGTGGGAGGACTTACATGTAGAAGGAGTTGGAGCTACAAACAAGACGAGAGGACTCGGGTCAGTTGGCCCAGCTCCAATGAGGCTCATACAAACACAGAGGACGACCTCTCAAGACCCACCGAGGGGGACCAATCACATCCCGATACACAGCAGGAGCGCCCTTAGCCCGCCAATCGTCCTAAATAAACAAGTTCAACCCAGTTATTGACTCCAAGTGCGATGTTTACCTCGGCCCTTGTTATCGCCGACCAGAGGGCGCTCAACCGCAAACCAGAGAATCACCACAGCGAAGATCATTCCCATCTACGCAACTAAATGCATAAACGCAACAGACATCAAAAGCAGAATTAAAAAAAAAAAAAAACTAAGTTATGCCTTAATTGTCTCCTAGAGAAAATGGGACAATTTTTCAAAGATTTTGAGATATTTTATTGTTCTAGGAGACCAATTTTACTCAGTGCATAAAATAGTTAAAATAAAAGTAAATAGCTTAGGAGATGCAAACACAGAGACCGATTTCCCATGTCTCATTTAAGGTGAATTTACATAAGACTTTTATTACTTATTATACTGAATAAATATATATTCTCAGTTGATATAAGTATAACTTAATTGTTCTGATTTTACAAGCAGAAGGGAGCAATGAGGTTTGCAGGTAAAATCGTTTAGGCTGGATCGAAACTATCCGGAAGGGAAAAGTTCAAACTTAATATATTAAACATATATAAATATATTTTGTTTTCAAGATACTCTGAAACATAAATGTTAGAAATTAATTTGTTCATCTCTTATGTTTCATAAACTTTTTGTCATATTAATATTAATAAAAAATACATTAAAGAGCTCTTAATTTAATTTTCTTTTAACCCCGCTCCTCAAGCTTGATTCAACCATTAGCGAGGTGAAGAAACGGTGCGTGTAAAGAACTTCAAATACCTAATTTTCTTAATTTAAAAAGAAACGTTCGTCCAATACTACATTGTTTAACTTGCATTTGTCTTCAAATTTTTACAAATGTAATATATAATCACATTTATTGGCCTATTAGGTTTGAAATTTTACTAGTTCTGTAGTTTTTTACTAGTTAATTTTACGGATAATTCTTAACTAATATGCGTGTGTGAAATTTTTTAAGAGAGAATATTTTTATCTCAGGTTCGTTAATTTTCCTTTTGTTTAGGGGTTCGTACGCTTATGTATATTTCTCTACGAACAAAATAATCTTCATTTAGCAAAAACAAATTATAATATTAAAAAAATGGTATAGTAATATGCAAAAGATATGTATCTTTATCACGTGATCTTTTTAGTTTTGCGTTAAATTGATAAAAATTATTAAAAATATTTTAAATGGTTTAGATTGTAATAATAATGGGAACTCAAATAAATTTATGCCACATATGGTAAACTTGCATCCCTGCTTACAGTGGTCAAAATAGTCCACCACTTTGCATCATATTACAAACAGATTAGGGTATATTATGTACCACAGAGCTTGAAGTCAAAACTCATTAGTATTTCAAGAATAACTCAGCTAATGTAAACGTAGGAAAACAAGTCAAGTGGTAATGACTCATTAGTTGTGTACAAGATGCAGACGAGTTAAGACACACAAGAGGAACAGGCGGAAGAAAAAACGAGAGGCAAACCAAAAGGAAGAAGGAACGGAACAAAAAAGAATTAAATGCCCCTCCTTTTGACGGAGTCTAAATTTGGTAGATTGTTTAAAGTCAGCTGGTGTATTTAAGAAGAGAGGATGATGGAACTACCGTGAAGACCCCCGACCATCATTTAACGTTTTTTAAGACCCCTTTCCAAGCGGGATCTTGGCCGGCCACACAAGGCTTACAGACTCACAGACACCCCTAAGTAAAAATAAACGGGAAGCAGAGTTAGCAGCCGGGATGCGAGGGGAGTGGAGGATACATCGTATTTTAGTTTCGCCACTGCTACTATTTCCGTGGCCGCTAGAAAAGTGCAACAAAAACTTTCTCACCGCCAAGTAGTTAAATCTCATAGTCGCGCTTTCTGCCCAAAATTTAAATATAGATTAACAACAATATTAATGTTTCCTTCCTCTTTACAAATAAGTATGCCATTAAATATTACATTCAGAAATCATGTAATTTTTTAAAACAAGCAAACACTTTTTCGAAATAATTAAATGTTCTGATTTATATAAAATGTGTTTCAATAATTTTAACGATTCATTATTCAGTCTGCTCTGAAACCCGAGAAAAATAAAACCTTTTTGATACGGTCAAGCCCTGTCAAGAAGAACCTATGAATATTTGTGGAAACGAGGAAGCCTACGTGAAAATCATTTTAATGTTAAACACAGAATTAGATCGTTTGAATAAAAATTATGGCCTCTGGAGCAAGAAACGTTTTAGTCGGGTATAGGGATTAAATAAAAGACAATTTTTTTCTAATTAAAATAAAATATTCTTGAATACTAATTTTAATGTCTCCTGTCAAAATTCGTTCCGCTAAATTAGAAATTAACACAGAGTTACCATTCTGCTAATGCTAGAAATATATTGATCTCTATCCAATCCACTAATTCATTATTCTATAGATCTTCCTTTTTTTAAAAATAGTTTTGTGGCGTTTAAAAGCTAATCACGGTCATTTAAGCTGGATTGAATTTTTCAGACTTATCCTTGGCGCAAAACATAATGTATTATCATTTATCAACAACAAGCTTAAAATTCATAACAAATATCAAACTACTCATTTTCTTTCATTGTATATGCTTAAATGAAATGACAACAGCGAGAGTTGAACACTTAACTTAACTGGAAAACGAAAGTGAATTCACGTCCCTCCACTTACTCCAAAGGAAATGTAAGAGTATATGTGTGTGCGCGCGCGTTTTTTACTGTACCAGGAAGCGTTTATAAAAATCTACTAATTAAAATATTAATTAATGAAAATAATTAATTAGTAAATAAAATGTAACTAAATATTTTATTTTATGAAAGGTTCTCAAAGAGAGGAATTTCTTCTTCCAGAAAATTTTAATTAAAAAAATGACAGTCAAATAAGCCTACAGACAAGGGTAAGTATTTTACTTCAACGTAAAGGCTTCTACTGCAGAAAAAACAATGATAAAATTAAAAGAGGAAAGAAAAAAAGTATTTTCTCCAGAGATCCATTTCAAAAATTAATTGTAATAAAATATACTTAACGGTAATATTCTCAATTTTGGTTTTTTAAAAATTGGCTTAAAAAAGGCCTTTGGAGCACCAGGGTAGTAGCTCGGGGGATCCGTTCGAGTCTCGCAAACCTGACGCCGCGGGTTCAAATCCCGCCCAGGTCAATCTTTTATTTATAAATAGAAGCTTGTCCTGAGCCATGTGTGTTTAAAACGGGGTGGTAACCTGTAGATAGCCCTTCCCTCCATTGACCCTAAGTGGTTGCAAGAGAGGCTAAGACAGAAAAAAAAAAAAAAAAAAAAAAAAAAAAAAAAAAAAAAAAGGCCTTAAATGCAATATTTGGAAGTAAAAATGTAGTCTTCGTAAGTGGTTATCTGTTTAATGAGTTTTGGTGTTTAAAGTGGCAGGGCAGAAGTTGGAGTGCGCTAAGGCCGACGTTCAATGAGCCAATGATCACCAGTTTTCGCAGGAGAGCGCAGTCAGCCGACCATGTCATCATATCTCACACCCCAGACTGTCGACAAGCTTTCCGCAGCCTCGCCTAATGGGATCTCGCCAACTTTATCGAGCCGATCCCATCGCCATTCGTAGCCGGCTCGCATCCTCTCAGACACGCTCTCTGCACTTTATAGTGCCTGCCGCATGATAGTGCCCTCCCAAATTAAACTACGGCCCGAACGGGGGGATTCGGAGCGCCCTTACTATCGACTATCAAATGCACGGGCTCCCCCATCCGTCCTCGTGCCCGCGAGAGAGCGGTCGTACGTTTTTACGATCGGGTCAGGCATCGCCCTCGTGAATTTTATGTCCCTGCTTTATGACAGAAAATCCCCCTCCCTCTCTTCAGTCCCCCTCCCTCAAAGCCCACACCACCCCTAAGTACTTTTGTCCCTCACCGGTTGGGATCGTAAACATTATTATGAGTTATATTCTTGGGAATGCTAACCGGTATCATCAGCTACTGTGAAAGGACACGGATGAGAAAGGCCTAAAAGTGAGTTGAGGAGTACTGGGTGGAAATGTTTTGTTAAGCCGATGTAGGGATGAGCAACGTCAAGGGTTCATATTCATAGCGAAGTCGTAAACTGCGAAATTTTATTTCACAACCAACATGAAGTTCCTTTGTGGATTGCCTTTGTGGTGCTTTGAAGTGCTGGCTTTCATGTTGCCTTCTGAACACTGTGGTGTTTTCGTAATGTCGGCAGTCACTTATATTTTTTACCACCGCGAATAATGAAAAAAAAAAAAAAATTCTTTCTTGATTGTTTACTCTTATTGTTTGGGATTCATTTAATCAATTTACATTAATTAAAATGTTTTTCGTTGGAATATTGAGCCGCCTTATTTTATCACAACAGGGGAGAATAACATATTCCGTAACCGTGTAAAGTAAATTTGTGATTTCCTTCTACATCTTAGACTTTGCTGATATTCTATAGCATTGCAGAACGATTTAATGTGGTTTAATCCGATGACTCCACCATTTAAATAAAACGCCATTACTTCTTCCTTAAAACATATTATTTGAATAGATTTTATTTGCTTATTCGTCCCCTCATAAGAATCTTTTAATCAGTAGTTTTTCATTAAATATTACAATTATATATATAATTCAGGTGCAGCAATTACTTTAGATTAAGATCTATCTACTAGTACACCTGAAGATGAATTGCAGAAACTAGAGGGAATAGCTGAATGTCAACTTGTTTAACAATTTAAATTAGATTTGTTGTTTAACAATACAAGTTAGATTCGTAACTTAAGAGAAAGGAAGAATACTGCACTCCTTGATTACACGTCCTGTTCTCTCAATTTAGTAGAGATTATTTAAAGGCAATTACAAACAAATATTTAAAATATTCATATAGTACAATTAGGGAAAATTACATATTTTTTATAGTACACTATTTTTAATAACGCTAATAAAAACGAAAATTTCAAGTTTATAAATATTAATTTTATTGTGGTTTTTAATCCCACGTAAATTGAAATCAATTAATGCAAGGGAATAGAATAAAAAATCTAAATATCCCAGCCAGATAACTAGGCTGGGACAATTCGATTTTTTATCCTATTCCCTTGCATTAATTGATTTCAATTTACGTAGGATTAAAAACCACAATAAAATTGATATTTATAAGTGAAAACAAAAAGTAAATAACGAGAGCCAATAAATAGCTAGACAATGTCAGCTCCTTCGAGCATAAGACGATGTATTCGTCTTTCTCATAGGTTAGACTCTCGACACTAGTGCTGGGGATTAAATAAGTTATCTGTCTCTCCAAGTAGCGTAATTAGATAACGCGCTTGCCCGGTTAGCAGCTTGTCCAAAGGTCCAGGTTCGTTCCCAGGCTAGGACAGTTAGTTTTTTTTATTCTATTCCCTTGCATTAATTGATTTCAACAAAAATTTTAAAATTTTAAATTTTGGTCTTTCACACAAGCCACCCCCTCACCCTCTGATAGTAACTAACTTATACAAAGGTTTGCCAAGAAGAAGCTTAGATATCAAAGTCGGTTTCATTAATTACAATTAAAGTTTTTATTTTCATTAATTATCTTCCATTTAAGACGAACCTTATCCCTAAAATGCTCTTCAAGATTGACGCCCTTCATTATAATTAGCAGAAGCTATCAGGTCTCATCAGTAACCACTAGGTTTGCTATAAACTAAAAAATAAAATAAAAATGTTTCCATTGTTGCGAAAGAGAAAGAAATTAGAAGAAAGGTGAAAATATAAACATCAATTAATTATTCTCTGTACTCTCCCAGGAAGCTAGCTAATTAGTTGTCAGCTTAATCAAACGATACTAAAGAGGTTAATTAAGGGTTACAATTTTGAAACAGCTATATTTTCCAAAAGGTTATATTAATCGAACAAGGTATTCCTTTTTCGCAAATCATAATTTTTTATTCTCTGTCTCTCCATAACTTCTTCCTAGATTCAAAGCGTTCTTATAACTTCAACTTATAATTATTTTCAGTTGGAAGAAAAAAAAAATACAGTTTCGGAATAGTTTATACAACTTCAATATAGAAGGGAGTAGAATATTCATGTATGCGTCAGCCTAAACAAAATAAGGGGTAGAAACAGCTCAATAATCGGATGCAAATCACATACAAATCAAACATATTAGACAAGCAGTTGGCGAGTTGCATGCATTACCCTGAGCTCTGATCAATGTACTCACTCCGTAGCTAGGGACATTAGCAGATTTCCATCAAGAATATCAGAGCTAGTCATACTTGCATGTTTTTGAAAAATATCTTAAAACTAATTCCGTTTTTGAGCTTCATATCGCTAATCGAAAGGGTTAACTTCAACCTTTGGGCAAGTTCTTCCTTGGCTGAAAAGGAAAGAGTGGAGTTTTTTGATGGAAGGGTTTTGAAGATAACGAAATTTAAAAAANATAAGGATTAATGCCTGAGGCTCGTTGATTATCATAACAAACCTTTTGAACAAAAAGGGAAATTGTAATAGATTAAACTACAAATGTATGTCTCTCTTATCTGTAGATTTCTTTAAATTATTGGCCAATTATATTAACTGGTGAACTCAGTTTACCAATGAATATTCAAAATTTTATGTAAAAATAAAATGATATTACTTATTAAATAAATAAATTTGATATATTTAAATTGGTTAAATATTTCCTTTAAATAGTTTAAACTTATAATGTATCTAAAGGCAGGACTCTTACAGCTTACCACACACATTTATCTACACCAAATATAATAGCTTTTGAATTTGTCTATTCTACAAATGAATAAATGTAGTATAGTCTTCATAATGATCTTATATATCACAATCTCATTTTACTTTTTTATGGATCTTTGTGGATATCCGAATATTGTGCTAGATAATATTGTTGGCTACACATTAAGTCCCTTATAAGATGTCTTTTATACGTCTTATCCTTTCACATATTTGAAGTTTATAAATCACAAGAACTATAGTTATACATTAACTATAAGGTATGGATCTCTATAAGTGCTTGATAATTTTTAACTTTTCTGTTCAATATAAACTTATAATTATTTTTAATAAGGAGTTGTTGATTACAGTTTGTTAAAAGCAATCAACTCATGTGGCTATTACGTTATTTTCGTATGAGCACAAAAGTTAACATTAAATTGTAAAGTTAAAAGTAAATTTAAAATTATAAAATATCAGAACACAATACTTGAAATATATATATTATTAATATACTATTTATATTTTTGTTAACATGGAAAATTTCTTATGAAGTTTACCGATACAAACTCCGTGGGTTATCTACCTTATTTTTATTTGATGGAGAATGAAACCTTCCCCACAATCCAAAGTTAGTGACTTTCTTACTTAATAAGGTGTGAACTTCGAGCTGTTTTATTTAATATTGTATTTAGGAACTTAGATTAATTTAGTACTAGTATAAGTTAGTTTATTATTAGTTTAGATTAAGTTAAGTATCTTTGTAGACAAAGTTGACTATTTACTTAAAAGCTATTATTTTACATAAATTGGCACTTATTAATACTCTTATACTAAAGGACAACCCATAGCTATAGTTTATATACCTTCAGAGCAATAAAATTATCCATCCACTCAAAATTCGTTTTGGAATAATAAAATATAACCTTAATTTCATTTCCTAATAGCTACTGCGGTATTTGTATTAAAATAATTTAGCTCCAGATGGTTTTATTAAACTAAAATGGCTTAACAATTTCAATGTATTTTCATGTCAGTTGAAATATTTTCAAGAAAGAATCCTTTTCAGAAGTTGCTAGCAACTTGAAATCATTAGGCATTCAAAGCTTACAACATTCTACAAGCAGCAAGTTTGAAAGCATTCCCAATTAGGAAAGGGAAAAGGTTGGATTGAATATAAATTTTATGAATTTTTCTTATAGTGAATATAAAAGTTTGCATATCTTTCTCTCTGCTTCTTCAGCCATAGTTATTTGTGAAAGAATTTTCAAATATGAAATATAATCAATGATTCACTGTAATATTACTTAAGTGTAATAGTTCAGGAGCGTTACTTTATTTTTTATATTGTTATTTAAAAATAATATTCGTTTTTTTGAAGAAAAAAAAAAGATAAAGAGAATGGAAAATTCATTTAAACTTTGAATTCACTTGCCCATGAATAAATTTATGAGAATTCACGTTAAATGAGATTGGTTTGTTCTAAAACTAGCTATGTATTTTTACTTGATATGGCGAGGGATTATTTTTTTCGTATTTTTTTTTCAAAGTTCGTCAGCTTTACCTTATTTTCCACAGGACTTATATTACTATATGAAGTATAGTGGGATAGTTGTTCCATCGCCCGATGTATTTAAATAAATAAGTTAAATAGTTGGGCCACTTTGAATTGTAATATTTCTTCCTTGTTCTTGTATTTGTTGTTATGTTTGAACGAGTATATTTCTTTTTGAGGAAAGGTTGGTCGGGGGTTCGGTCTTGGTATTTGAATAAATATTTAAAAAAAAAATACAAGTGGTTAACCATTCTCAAAGCTGAGAAAGTTAATGCAAATGAATAACCTCATCTGTTCGATTAGATAAAATTAAAACACATTTATTTGAATAAATATTTAAAAATCAAATACAAGTGGTTAACCATTCTCAAAGCTGAGAAAGTTAATGCAAATGAATAACCTCATCTGTTCGAGTAGAGAAGCGGTTATCCTAACATAAGTGAAAATTATATTGGACATTCATGTTATGGAACATCATTGATAAAAGATAAATTAAACACCAATTAATCTATCACAATACTTTAAAGATGCTATTCAAATTTTAAAGTTTGTTTTTAAACAACCCTCCTTCTTCATCATTAACGAATCGTTCACAGACTTGAAGAAAGAAGCCGAAACAATTTATACATATACGCCTAAGGATATACGTGTGTCTCCTCGCGCCCCCTGTGTGCATTAGTGGAATGGCGTAAGGAGCACATATCTAGTCCCCCATGGTTTCCCTTAGTATGACGGACTCCTTGGACCCGCCAAATTTCTCGACGGAAAAGCCCAGCTATCCACACGTTGTACACCACCAATGTAACTCGAAAGGTGCATTAATATTTCAGTCTTGGAGGGAGCCCATTAGAATTACGGGGAATGGGTAACTAGGAGTGGCTATCGGGAGAGCAAGAGCCAGGGTTCAATATCTTAGCAAGTTTAGCATACAATGGGGGCCTGTCCGTCGACGCTCTCTGAATGAAATAAGCCCATCTCTTCTAAATATCCTCCTCATGAACAACAGTTAAGACCCCTTTTAGAAGGGTATCTTATCGTCTTGAAAAGTAGAGAAAAAAAAAGCATTCCCTTGGGCCTAAGCAAGCTGGAATACTTAAAAAACGATATAAAAATGTTTATGCTAGATTTCAAAAAGTAAATAAAGCCATTCAATTTATTACTATGATTTGAAAAAATTGCATAATAAGAGAAATATTAACAAAGAAAAAACCATCACCCAGGAGCTGTGTAAACTAAACTAAACAGATTTTCTGTGTTTCACTAAAGGAGGACATAAGTTTAAATGCCTTATTTAATCATACAATCACAAAAACTGACTTTGGAATCCCCGGAAGAGAAGTTTAGAGGAAGCAATCAACCTTTATGATTGATTACATTAGTTAAAATCTATTTCCTTAAGCGTTTTTCGAGAAATGATTTATAATAGCCTAAATGTTCAAAATTAAAAAAATAACTAAAATAAAATAAAAAAAACTAAATCATTATATATATTAGAACGAAAAAGTTGATCCTCTGATAACATTACAAAGACTATGTACATAATTAGGATTCTATATTTTATAAATAAAGGAGCCCTTCGTTGAATTACATTCTTTATTTTTCCCTTCATTAGTTATTTTCTAAAAGATAATAAATATTACAAATATTAGAAAATCCTTATTAAAACACATAATTCTCTACATTTTTCGTATCAAATAAAGAAAACAAGAATTTTAAAATTGTATCCCCCTCCTCTTCCTCGACAAATTAAAGCCCTTAGGATAAAGCCTTTCGACTGAAAAATACTACTGAAGCCTTAGTTTGCCAAAAAAAACCTATGTTTAGTTTCTTTACTTATTTATATCAGATAGACATTTTTCCAAAACTTTTTCAGTCTGATCACATTTCAGTGGGTTAAAACGTATACATATGACATTTATCGTTAAATTTCCCAAAAAATAGAACGAGTAAAATTAATCTATTTTACCCTGTATAGAATAATATAAGTTTGTATTGACTTATTTTATTCAGAATTTTCCAGCAAAAGTTCTCATAAAAATAAAGATTTTTCATTTCCTAAAAATATTTTTTATATATCTTCCTCTCCCCCTAAAAAAAGTTTTACAGTTGTTTCAAAACAGCGTTAAAATTCTATCAGGAAAGTTTTAGAGTGCAATCAAACATGAACATGAAAGTAAAATAAAAAGAAAATGCTGATGGCAGGAGAGGAGTGTGTTTTTAAACAAAAATAATCTGGAAAACCTTAGCGTATTCAGAGTCTATAACCTACCCTTGGTTTATTTTATTTATTTTAACAAGAAGACGTAAAAGTAATAAATCCCGCATTTTATGTAGCACATGGATTTTTTCTTTAAACATTACTGGTGGTGACCCCTCCCCCCCCTGGATACCTTATTAAAATATTTTTTGGGCGGTTAAGGCAAATCATTTTTAAAAAATTCAAAATAGGCTAAGTCATATTGAAGAATCTGAATAGATAACAAGTCATGCGTCGTATGCAACAAGGTTTATCCTGAGTAATATTTTCAAAAGATTACATCAAATATCAATCGTATTATAACTAGAAAGGTACTGAAGAAAACAAGTAAAGAGGAGTCAAATGGGTTTACGCAATTCATTTAGAGAACGCAGAGGAGCTTTAAGTCCAATAATTTCAAAGATACAAAAATAACCCAATAAATTGAGGCATTGAACAATTTAAATATACAATATCCATGGTAAGTAAGCGAATGGACTTCGAACCGTATATAGCCTGCTATACATGCTTTCAGAACATAAAAAAAAAAAAGTTTCCAGACAATTTTATATCAAATAAATGCATTACTTATACAATACTGTACTAAATAATACACAAAACGATGTGTCTTCTTAATTGCCGCATACAATTTTTTTTTTAAATAAATTTATTTAGTGTACATTTTAGGTATCTTTAAGTTATAGTATCCCAGCAAACAAGTATTTTAAATAATAAACACAGGATTTTTGTTTGTTGTTGAAGGAAGCGACTAATACAGGTAAGTGAGAAGAGGTAAATGACAACCGTTAAACGTTTCAGCGAAAGAAGGCGAGGCGACAGAACCCGCCAGGCAATGATCACAAATAATTCCGAAATATATCCATGAATAGTATGGTATTTAATCCAGTACGGTTGAGTACGCCCGCTCGGGGTTGTAAAGGTTATGCTAAAGAGTACGGGACACGACTCAGAGAGGTGCGTCACGACCTTCTATTAACCAAAGATATAATTTCATATTACCTCTCCTAGCCTTAAAGAGAATGGATATAAGAAAAAAGGAACACAAGGGGAGAGAGAGAAAAAAATAGCTAGTAGTTAGTGGAGTATGAGATCCTGAGAAAACACTGCGTTTAAAGCAATAAAACTTTCAAATCTTGCAGCTTGAGTGAAAATATTACATTAAAGTAAACAGAAAAAAAAATGGAGCAGTCAATTTACTATTAGAAAATTTTGAAGGTACGCAGGTATTGAAAATGTCGTTCAGTCCGGATTTTTTAAATTTTTCATATTTTCTCCGATCATATCTACTAGAGAACAAAAATTATAGTCACTGAAAAATAGACAAGGGTGCCTCAACAGTATACAAGCCACAGTTTTAATTTTCCTTAAGCTGGTCATTGAACAAAATCTGACCAATAGGATGGGGTATTACCAGAAAAGTTAAATGTGTCTAAAAAACAATTCCTGATTTATCTGGCAAAATATTTAGTTTAGGGCTATAAAAAGGAATGTTCCAGAAGTTACATAGCGATTTCTGGTAGTATTAGGTGTATTCCAATTTTCCTCAAACATACATTTTTCATAATGCGCTCTTGATGCCTCAATTGGTTGTTTTTGAATATGTAATTTGGCATATAGCTATTATATGTAAATTGAAAGAAAGCAATGGCTAAAACGTAGTAACTGATTCTAAGATGATTTTAGATGGGGTTCGGTCAAGGTAGATTCAAAAAACACAAATTTAAAAAATGTATTTTTTAATAGAGGATTATCTGCCAACGCCATGAGAGTCATGGATATGTGAACTTAGGGACAGGACGTCCTCTCTCATCTTCAAGATAGCCCTGAAGATGGCTTACAATGTAAGCCGAAACGTTGGCAGATAATCCTCTATTAAAAAATACATTTTTTAAATTCGTGTTTTTTGGATCTACCTTGACCGAACCCCAACTAAAATCATCTTAGAATAATATCTACGGTCAACAAACTCTCCTTTTGAACGTAGAAACTGATGTTTATTGTTAAAATAATTATTTGATTTTAGCATGCCTTAAAATGAGACAATAAAAACAAAAAAACTTTACAGTATCCAAGTCATGATAAAAGTTTCCGAAAAGCAAATAATATATTTTTAGGAAGATTGAAGCTCTATTTTTTATAATCTGGAGCCGCATTCCACCAATCAACTTTACCAAAATAATTAATTTTAAATGGCTGCCGCATTAATTCAATTTCAATCACCAACCTTAAATAATACATCGTAAAAAAATTAAAAACATTCACTATTACTACCTTCTACATTTTATAGAAAGTCATTTACTGATATAATTTTATTACTTAATGAGCTTATTATTCAATTCGAGAGAAAGGGAATATATCTAACATCCATAGACATCTCTTACTGTAGAGATTCTTATAATTCCCAATGGAATTATGTTAACCTAACTATAAACAATTTAACTACATAAGTAAGAAAACTAACTATTAATTGCATTACATTTTTAAAATAAAAATAATTATTGATACATTTTTGGCTTATCAGTCACAATGATAATTGCGAATATTTAAAAAAAAAGAAAAAACAGTCACAAATTAAAAAAATATAATTGCCAATGGCCAATATTAATTAATATTATTATTGAGTAATGGACTTCAATGTTTTATACAATAACATTAAATAAGTAATTATTATTATTAAAATTACCAGCCCGAATCTCGAAATTACATTCTTAATTGTCTTCCTTATTGCACTTTTATTTATAATTATTATTAGATACAAAATTTATAATATCATATTTTACACCACTTTGTTACATACCTTTTTTTCGTGGCGCTTATATTAAAAATATATTAGAACATCAAATTTTGATTTTACTCTAACCCCCCCTCCCTTCTACCACGACTAGCGATAGATTTCAGCCCGAACAAGTTTCATGGTTAGCAAAAAGAAACTTAAATACCGAACATAGTTTCATTATTTTAAAATTTTCAGTCGACACAGTGTATACAAATATATGTATAAATCATGATTAATGCAGGATTGCTGAAGAGTGATTTCCCAATGGAAAATTTAGTAGAAAACTATGTTCTTTCAGTTAATCTTCTCCTCTTTCATGTACAATTAACATTTTACTTTGTTATGCTTATTGTTTTTTCCACTGAATCTTGACCTTGTTTTTATTTCTATACAGATTTCATGAAACGCTCGATTCTCCACATACAGTCGAACAGCCTAGGGGAAATTCGCCAACACGCTAGTATCTATTTCCA
This sequence comes from Oncopeltus fasciatus, assembly GCA_000696205.2. Lineage (NCBI taxonomy): Eukaryota > Metazoa > Arthropoda > Insecta > Hemiptera > Lygaeidae > Oncopeltus > Oncopeltus fasciatus. The sequence continues at coordinate 116,295 of KZ806874.1, forward strand.
TGGTATGACTAGCAGTAGGAAGAATGGCTCGAGCTGATTTGCAGTCCCTCAGCCTCAGGAACTCAAGCCTCTGCCAGGAACTCCAGAGATTCTCTGGTGTCTCAGAACGACTGTTGCATTCGTTCTTCCTGAGTCACTAAATTTATTTAGCAGTCCAAATCTGTCTTCCAGAGAGGAAAATATATTTATTTTTGATTGTTTTTTTTTGTTTGTTTTTTCCAACCCCGCTTAAGATCTTTCTTTTGGGGACATTCTGCTTAAAACATTTTTAGAAAAAACAAATAACTTTCAAGCAAAATTGTGGTGAACTAATCAAATTTCTGATCATCACAGTTATTAAGTATTTGTATTCTTCTTATTAAAACAAATGATAAAATAAATACTGTTTTTGAGATAGATTTTAATTTTAATGAGAAATAACAAGCTTTGTGAACATGTAATTATAGGCACTTCCAAATCCATAAAATTTACCATATCAAGTTCTGTGTGTCAGGTAAACTCCTAATCTAAACTAATCCGTTTTAATGCTCGGTTTGTGCATATGTTTAGGAATCCAGTATTTTGTCATTTACTCTTATATATACATATACATATATATTTTTTTCAAAGAAATATATTTAAGAGTAAATGACAAAAATTTTTTCACAGGTAAGAGATTACACNCCTAGGTTCAATAATTTTCTTCATAACTAAAATAACAAAAAAAATATATTACGATTGTACATTTTGGTATCTTTCTAAATCCCTCTTTTCCAGTTTAATTTCAAGCAAAAATAAATTATTTCAAAAACATGAAATGAAAAGCCAAAATAACGCATTTGGTATTCCCATTATAAAAATATGAGAGCACGACCAACACACGAAATCACATTATTAAATATCTTTCTTAATTTAATTTCTATTTTTTGTAACAAAATATAAATAGTATATAACTATATTTTATCTATTTAGTACTGTACATTTTTTAGTAAAGTTAATAGTAACGAATTCGTTAATATTTTAAATTTTTTTCTCCCAGTAGAGCTTAACGTAATTTGTTAAAATTTTAAATTTGTGTTTCTCAGTAGAGCAGTAAAAGTTTTAAAATAACTATTCCTATTATTAATGTTATAACTGTACAAATTTTTAAAATTAAAATTACGTAAAACAGAGAGAGAGAGAAATTATGTTTTCAGTTAAATTCTCTCCTAATATTTTGATGTTACTAAACAACTGCTCAATTATTTAATAAAGCATTTGTTTCATTACACTAATTACATCAAATAAGATAAAAATTGCAGCCAATAAAGTAAGGAAAGTACTTTCAATCCCAATGCATTTAAATAGCAAATTTCATTAAAATGCAAATAAAATAGACTTGGGGATGGAGGCCAGGGTAGCCGAGAGCATCACTTCAATATTAAATCGTAGCACTGTGATTCTGAATCCCTTTTGGGAAATCTGTTATCAAGAAATAAAAGGAATGAATTTTTAGAACATTGTAGCGACTTGTAGATAGCCTTTCCCATTTTGAACCTTTGCGAATGAAAAAAAAAAGTCAAATAAATTTTATTAGAATAATAAAAACTTTTGACTCTTGAAATGCGCTAATTTAAAGCCCTGAGGGGTCCAAAATAACCCTATGCATACCCAAATAACATTCAGCTATAACTAACCAAAACATTTCATTCATAGGCACTCTTCGCCTTGCTTTAATCATTAATAAACACCTTCTATCTTATTCTTTTTAAAACAAATTATTTGATAATACTTTACTTTCTTATTAATTTAATCATATATTTGAATATTTTTTTGGGCAATATTATGAAATCAATAACTAGTACCAATAAACTCATAAGTTTATCAGAAGCTTAACATTATTTAACTTTTTAAATGCCCTTATTTTTGCCAGTTTACTTCCTCCTTCTTTTTTTTTTTTTTTTTTTTCTAAAGTTTCATATAAAAAATGATTCAGCAGTGATAACAAAGGGAAAAAAATGAAAAAGAAAGAAAAAAAAGAAAAAGAAAGGAAAAAAAACCTTTCCGGTTGACAAAACCACATCTGCCCAATCTTGTGTGTGTGTGTATTATTATTAAAATTACCAGCCCGAATCTCGAAATTACATTCTTAATTGTCTTCCTTATTGCACTTTTATTTATAATTATTATTAGATACAAAATTTATAATATCATATTTTACACCACTTTGTTACATACCTTTTTTTCGTGGCGCTTATATTAAANTATATATTATATGGGTTTGCCCCCGCTTCAGTAAAGCATAAAAAGACTAAACAAATTTCCCATGCTTCATTACGGTAGACATGGTGGACACTTGTGTGTGTATGTCACTCTGTCTATCTGCCTGCCTGTGTGTGTGTGTGTGTGCGTGCGTGCGGCGCGCGCTTGTGTGTGTGTGTGTGTCTAGATTAGACCCCCATTTTAACTTCTCCGAGGATAGCTCGATTTTTAAACGAATAATCTGCTAAAACATAATATCGCCCGATAGAATAGTAAGATACACACAGACACAGTAAGATACACACAGTAAGAAAAGGCACAGAAGCCGTGGGTATGTCTATATTATATATCTATATATACACACACATATATTTAAACTTCCAATAGACTTGTTTAGCTTGAAATATCAGTACAACATAGGTATAGTTGATAGTTGAATGTCCGGCCAACTTGCCACATCTCATGCAGTTTTTTCAGTTGTGTGGAAGTCTACAACTGAATATGGTTGCTCAAGGAAAGTGTGCTCCTTCAGCAACCATATTTAGTTCAAGCTTAGTTTAGAATGTATCTAATATCAGTACAACATAGGTATAGTTGATAGTTGAATGTCCGGCCAACTTGCCACATCTCATGCAGTTTTTTCAGTTGTGTGGAAGTCTACAACTGAATATGGTTGCTCAAGGAAAGTGTGCTCCTTCAGCAACCATATTTAGTTCAAGCTTAGTTTAGAATGTATCTAATATCAGTACNCCCGGAGAGCTCTAACACCTGATCTGAGCCCTCAACACCTATAATGGCCAACCATTAGCAGCAATGGAGGGTAATAGTCCCGTTCTTCCGGAGTTCGCCACTCAGAGGCTGTAATGAGAAGGCTTCAGATATTCTGTATGAAATGTCTGAAAGGACGGATCCCCTTGGGGGAAGTGTCAGGGAAAATGGCCGAAATGCCCGGAGAGCTCTAACACCTGATCTGAGCCCTCAACACCTATAATGGCCAACCATTAGCAGCAATGGAGGGTAATAGTCCCGTTCTTCCGGAGTTCGCCACTCAGAGGCTGTAATGAGAAGGCTTCAGATATTCTGTATGAAATGTCTGAAAGGACGGATCCCCTTGGGGGAAGTGTCAGGGAAAATGGCCGAAATGCCCGGAGAGCTCTAACACCTGATCTGAGCCCTCAACACCTATAATGGCCAACCATTAGCAGCAATGGAGGGTAATAGTCCCGTTCTTCCGGAGTTCGCCACTCAGAGGCTGTAATGAGAAGGCTTCAGATATTCTGTATGAAATGTCTGAAAGGACGGATCCCCTTGGGGGAAGTGTCAGGGAAAATGGCCGAAATGCCCGGAGAGCTCTAACACCTGATCTGAGCCCTCAACACCTATAATGGCCAACCATTAGCAGCAATGGAGGGTAATAGTCCCGTTCTTCCGGAGTTCGCCACTCAGAGGCTGTAATGAGAAGGCTTCAGATATTCTGTATGAAATGTCTGAAAGGACGGATCCCCTTGGGGGAAGTGTCAGGGAAAATGGCCGAAATGCCCGGAGAGCTCTAACACCTGATCTGAGCCCTCAACACCTATAATGGCCAACCATTAGCAGCAATGGAGGGTAATAGTCCCGTTCTTCCGGAGTTCGCCACTCAGAGGCTGTAATGAGAAGGCTTCAGATATTCTGTATGAAATGTCTGAAAGGACGGATCCCCTTGGGGGAAGTGTCAGGGAAAATGGCCGAAATGCCCGGAGAGCTCTAACACCTGATCTGAGCCCTCAACACCTATAATGGCCAACCATTAGCAGCAATGGAGGGTAATAGTCCCGTTCTTCCGGAGTTCGCCACTCAGAGGCTGTAATGAGAAGGCTTCAGATATTCTGTATGAAATGTCTGAAAGGACGGATCCCCTTGGGGGAAGTGTCAGGGAAAATGGCCGAAATGCCCGGAGAGCTCTAACACCTGATCTGAGCCCTCAACACCTATAATGGCCAACCATTAGCAGCAATGGAGGGTAATAGTCCCGTTCTTCCGGAGTTCGCCACTCAGAGGCTGTAATGAGAAGGCTTCAGATATTCTGTATGAAATGTCTGAAAGGACGGATCCCCTTGGGGGAAGTGTCAGGGAAAATGGCCGAAATGCCCGGAGAGCTCTAACACCTGATCTGAGCCCTCAACACCTATAATGGCCAACCATTAGCAGCAATGGAGGGTAATAGTCCCGTTCTTCCGGAGTTCGCCACTCAGAGGCTGTAATGAGAAGGCTTCAGATATTCTGTATGAAATGTCTGAAAGGACGGATCCCCTTGGGGGAAGTGTCAGGGAAAATGGCCGAAATGCCCGGAGAGCTCTAACACCTGATCTGAGCCCTCAACACCTATAATGGCCAACCATTAGCAGCAATGGAGGGTAATAGTCCCGTTCTTCCGGAGTTCGCCACTCAGAGGCTGTAATGAGAAGGCTTCAGATATTCTGTATGAAATGTCTGAAAGGACGGATCCCCTTGGGGGAAGTGTCAGGGAAAATGGCCGAAATGCCCGGAGAGCTCTAACACCTGATCTGAGCCCTCAACACCTATAATGGCCAACCATTAGCAGCAATGGAGGGTAATAGTCCCGTTCTTCCGGAGTTCGCCACTCAGAGGCTGTAATGAGAAGGCTTCAGATATTCTGTATGAAATGTCTGAAAGGACGGATCCCCTTGGGGGAAGTGTCAGGGAAAATGGCCGAAATGCCCGGAGAGCTCTAACACCTGATCTGAGCCCTCAACACCTATAATGGCCAACCATTAGCAGCAATGGAGGGTAATAGTCCCGTTCTTCCGGAGTTCGCCACTCAGAGGCTGTAATGAGAAGGCTTCAGATATTCTGTATGAAATGTCTGAAAGGACGGATCCCCTTGGGGGAAGTGTCAGGGAAAATGGCCGAAATGCCCGGAGAGCTCTAACACCTGATCTGAGCCCTCAACACCTATAATGGCCAAACATTAGCAGCAATGGAGGGTAATAGTCCCGTTCTTCCGGAGTTCGCCACTCAGAGGCCACTGAACCCCCGACATTGTCTGCTGCTCCACATCTCTCACTTATACTTCAACCGGTGTAGAAATTCCCAAGCTAAAACATCAGTTCCAATACTAATACATATAGCTCACACTTGGAGCTGTACTACCATATTTGTCCAACCCAATGAATAATTTTGTAAATGAAAGCCAGTTGAAAATAGTTTCGCTGTACACACTCACTAAGAAGCTATAGATATGTAAGCGCTGTACTTATGGGAGAGAGAGAGTGGGTGATGGTGAAGGGGGGAGGGCATGGAGAGAGAGATCACAGTTTGTATGATGTAAATAGCTCTATCGGCCCATGCTTTATTTTTATCTGAACGAAACATGGTTTTTTATATAACAGAAGAATATTGAGAAGCGCAGAGATTTATATTAAAAAATCTTTACAGTACTCCAATTTTCATGTTATAAATTAAAATTAATGCATATTTTACATAAGACTATTTAATTCTATTTATTTGAAAAATACTTTAAATATTACTTTATTTACGTTTAAAAAAATATTAGTTACGTTTTATTTAAGATTATAAAAAAAAAATAAATAAAGTAAACACAAGATACGTGAATTGCTAGGACAAATATGAGGGCACAAATGACAAAGAAACAAGTTTTACGACTTGTTCTGAAAAAGTTTCGTATGTATGACATTTTGGATAAAAAACACTAACTAAATAAGAATAAGGAAATAATGTGTGTAAAAATTAACTATAAATTTTTACAAATTTTCAGTCAATATTAACTAATTTATTTATAAATTTTCGAAATCCGTTAAAAACATGGAAAGCTTTAAGATAACAAATAAAAAATCTAATTCTATTAAACTAATCTAGCTTTATTAATTTAGGAACACATTTTGTTGAATTTCCGATAACGCACTGGCTAGTAGCCTCGAGTAGAGCTCAGTAGAATGTGACTAAAAGCGCAACATACTAGATACATTCTAAACTAAGCTTGAACTAAATATGGTTGCTGAAGGAGCACACTTTCCTTGAGCAACCATATTCAGTTGTAGACTTCCACACAACTGAAAAAACTGCATGAGATGTGGCAAGTTGGCCGGACATTCAACTATCAACTATACCTATGTTGTACTGATATTAGATACATTCTAAACTAAGCTTGAACTAAATATGGTTGCTGAAGGAGCACACTTTCCTTGAGCAACCATATTCAGTTGTAGACTTCCACACAACTGAAAAAACTGCATGAGATGTGGCAAGTTGGCCGGACATTCAACTATCAACTATACCTATGTTGTACTGATACTAGATACATTCTAAACTAAGCTTGAACTAAATATGGTTGCTGAAGGAGCACACTTTCCTTGAGCAACCATATTCAGTTGTAGACTTAGACACACAAATGAAAAACTGATGAGATGTGGCAAGTTGGCCGGACATTCAACTATCAACTATTCGCTTATGTATGTACACCTTTCAAATAACAACTAACAAAAATTTCATTAAAAAACTTCAGAAAAAGTGTTGTACTTCTAATATTTCAAGCTTAGCCAGTCTATTGTTATGGGCCACGACACAATAACAAATTAGAACAAAAAATAAATTGAAGTTAATTTATTAAACTAAGTAAATATACCTACAAATAATAGTTACTCTGCCGCCCCACTCTTCTATCCGTTATTAATTACCTCTAGAACATAGGTCACTGGGTATAAGTTGATTAGCCTTATCGGCAGCCATCTTAAAAGCCTCGAGGTGTAAAAGTTACCAGTCTTGAAGTTGTCACATTAGCAGTCAATGGATAACTGTTTGCCTAATTATATTTAACCCAATCCCCACCCCCGCAAAAAAAAATCATTATACTTAATTTAGTAGTTGAGTTTACATCCATTAAATTTTATTGATACTTCAATTAAAATATGTAATTATTTTACATTATTAATTTCATAATAAAGTTTTGTAAGTGAAAAGTTATGGAGAATTTCAAACAACAGTGTTTCATGTTATTTTCAAACTATCACGGGCAATGATAATTTACTCTAGATCAAAAAAACTAGTATCAGTAAGAAAACCGCCTAAGACAACAGAACGACACAGTAACATAAAACAATAAAGAGGGTAAATAGATTAGAGATAATAATGTAGAAGGAGACTGAAGAAGAACGTTGTGTGAGAAATTTAAGAGATAAACTGGGTCATAAACAAAAAAGAAATAAGGAGACAGAATTACAACTAGAAGATGCTATAAGAACTATAAGCAATTGCAATAGATATTGCTCACAATTAATTTCTCTACACTTATAAATATAACTCTCTCTCTCTATCTCTCTCTCTCTATCACACTCTTGCTTTGGTGTGAGGGAGTGGACGAGACCGGACTAGAGAACATGAAACGTGAGGGTTGTTGGCTAGAGGAAGACGAGGTAGAGAAGTATATATGTATACACATACACACACACATATATATATATAATATATACATACACATATAAATCTTAACGAATGTCATTATTGGCATCTAGTAGAAGTAAGAATAGAATCCATGAACAAACAGATGTCTTGTATTTATAGCTTTTCAGATTTGAGTTTATTAGCAAATAATTTTTTTTAAATCATCATCATCCCCAGCTGAGGTAGAGAGTTTTTTTTTCTTCTACCTCCCTATTCACGATTCATTTTTTATTTATTTATTTATTCTCTATAAAAATCTTATTTCTAGATCCATATCATTGTGCATAAAGACCTCCTTGACATAAGACCTAAACCATTCATGAACATGGATCAAAATATATGAATCCCATATTTCTCCAAAGTGAATAATGGTCCGCAGAAAATGCAAATCAAATAACACATTGACGAAGCAGTGAATCGTATGGGAAGTGCACGCACGTGCGGCCTAATGAGGGGAATTTGCAGAACGGTGACACGGGGAGAGAGTCGGACAGACTGACGCACAGAGCAACGGCCGAACAATAGCCCCGAGAATAATTAGAGTGAATGTGGAAAAGACTGAGCTGGAGAGAAGAATCATAATCACAGTGGTTATATGACAATAGGGAGACAGAAGGGGCCCAATTAACTTCCCAACTACACAATAGCTCTGGCAATAAGGATGCCTTCACTCAGCTCACTCTGTCAGGGAAAACTTTGTTATGGATTACTTGTTTAGTAGCGCTGACCAGTCAGGCATTTCGACAGGTACGAGCGCATAAATGTTATATTTAGTAGCACTGACCAATCAGGCATTTTATATATTTTAGTTCTGCCATACAGAGAGTATACAAATGTTAACTCAAAGGAATGAACTGCAATTCTCTATTTTCTCAAATTTATGTTCCTTAAACTTTATACGAAAAACGATTATAAAAAAAAAATATTTACGAATTTAACTGCGATGGCTAAGTATTTCCCCCCACTCTTCCTTCCCGCTTGGTACATATCCAGGTTTAATGGTCTTCAATTTTAACTCATAGTTCTATTCGGCTAATAGAACATAATTCATAATTAACTTTCATTTATGTTCATCTTAATAAATCATAGGAATAGATGCATGATTAACGTGTAGTTTAACGAACTGTAATATCATATGATAAGTGGTTATCTCCGAGTAAAAGAGCATGCAAGAAAATCCTGGACATTTATTAGAATATATTTTTTTCGATTATGAACAGTTCAAGACTGGCCAACCGATATCTGGGCGAATTCAAAAGTTCTCCATGACAAGCTGATGGATATTCGATTGCAGTATATTGTTTTGCTTTTTTACTCATCAGCCATAGTCAATACTATGTATTTTATTGCTGAATATAAATACAATTGTTGTCGACTCTGATTGTGGAGGAATGTAGTAGGGCCTATATGGCCCAGCTATGGCCTAAGACAGAAGAGACAAGACAAGTAATGAGCCGATTCGTAGGTGAGGGCTCCACCAGTTCCCATAGAGACTGGTAGTTCCGTTAGAGGAGTTCTCACGCTCCATGACGGACCATTGTCAGCACCTCCATGCGCCGCTTTTGATTTAAATATGACAATGTGTCCGCTAAATGTCCCTAATAGCGGCGAGGGCTCTCACCCTCGCCCCTTTCAGCAACATCGACATGCCCTTCTGCTGCCTCTTGACTCTGCCTTGTACCGAGGTCCAACAATAATGTCCTCAATTCATAGGCCCCTTCGCACAACCCCTGGCTCCTTCAACTTGTTTGTTTGGAATGTCCAACGTCTCCTCTTTTGTAAAGCAACATATATTCCAGAGTGAACAAAACTTTTATGTACATAAAAGCTAAGAGGGAGAGGATCTTAAGAATAAGACCAAATTAAAAATTCGAAATATTTTGTTACATTTTCCTTCTCTGACAATTGATCTTTGTTATAATTCAATTTATCTAAAGGCTCTCTGGATAACAGTAAAAGTAATACGTCAATATAACGTATCTCTGTGCTGTGACTATTTCAAGTTCGATACAAGTAAGATCCCAGTGATTGAATGTTGTTCCGCTAGCCGAAAAGGCCGCGATGTGGTGGTTCAAATATAACCTGGAATTTCGCAATAAAAAAATGTATTTTCGCGTGTCTATTCAAAAACTCCGTGTTATATGTGAATACCAGTACAACTTGCTAACAATTTAAAAAAAAAGGCTAAACCAGCAAACATTCCGTTCGGCTAGAGGTACATACAATAAGAAAATTCGCTACACCTTTTTATTTACAAATATACTAAATTTAAATTCAAGTAAACAAAGTAAAATATATTTAATGTTTTTTTTAAAGTGAAAATTGAGAAAACGGTACTAATTATCAGATTTTCCATTTATCCCTGACTTTTGCACAATCACTTCAACTAATGTTTCGATTTATGTAACTAATTAAAAGTACTAGCAAGCATGTTAACAGATTTAATTAAATATATTTCCATCTATAGAGAACGCCACCAAATATTTGTCTATATTTACCTGAGTAAATCAATTTATTCAATAATAACTATTAAACAATACTTCGAGTAATTAGTATAAGCTTAGACTAGTTAAAAATTGAGAATACTAAATATTTTAAACCTTAGGCAACATTGGGTTATGGAATTTCCAGTAACAGGTTAATTAATTAATCTTGACGCGAAATGGAGGACACGGGAAATTTACAAATGCTTCGTACAATTGGAATTTAAAGCTAAACCCCTCCCCCAACCTCTTTAATCATCCGATGCTATTTAATCTCGCAAAATACAATTCTTAGGAGTTATTATTATTATATGAGCAAAATGTTTTATGAATAACAAACTGAGCCTTATTAAACATTTTCTCAAGTACTAAAGCAGAATACTTCAAGCACGCCTGACATAGCTGGCAAAAAAGCAGTTCCACATACTTGCTTAAACGCCAAAACCCTGATTTCGTTGTAATAAATAAAATTAAAAAAAAAAAAAAAAAAAAAACACCCACGGTCTCTAAAGCGTTGAACTCCATTATTTTTATTCTCCTACTTCTGATACTCAGATTTTTTTAATTAATAATAGTCTTTTACTAGAAGTATAATAAACATTCTCTATGCCAAAAACTACGATTAAAATACGACATTTAAAAAAAACTATAACAAAAAGACCTATTACAATAATTACCTCATAAACAATTAGCCTAATTTTTTGAATTAACAATAAAAATTATTCTTTCTTAATCTTGGAAGTAGTATTATGTATGGATAGAATGATTATAGAGGATTTTATGCCATCAAAGAACCACAGTTTTATTTTCCTCTGTAAATATCGCTTCAACTACAATGGATCTAAACGATTATATTGCGACAGCCATACAATCCGGTCCTTTGTAACCGGCTCGGTCAGACATTAAACCCAACAAAGTTTAAATTAATTTTAGTAGTAAGCAGCAATCATAATAAAATAATTTTAATCGTTATTGTTTTATAGTTTTATTTTTTAAAGAGATTGTCTTAACTCAGCAGAGTCTCTATGAGATAATTGCTCTTCCTTTCTTGCAGATACAAGGTTTATTGATCTTTTAGAGAATGAGTAAGGAACACCGAATGTGATAAGAAATGCTATACGTAGATTTATTTATTCTCCGCTAGTAGGCAGTAGTAATAAACGTGTTAGGTGGCTGTGATCAACAAGGGTGGCCTGGTGAGGGGTCAGGATGACAAAGAGGGGTTGCAAGGGAGGTTCTGAACGAACGTGGGAGGGGGATCGATCATATCACCCAGGTCAGGGAAGGTCCAGAGAACGCCCTCCCCCTTCAGCATGCAATTTATCCAACTTTGCCATTTTACTTTGGTAAGTAGTCTTGAAGAGTACTTGGGGGAGGTCAGTGCCGATGTGAATCGCAATTGCAAGTGTAATTCACAAAGTACTGTCGAGACTTCTAGGTCTGTAAAACTAATAGATAACTGGTTAATAAATATTGTTATTATTTTTTAACTTTCCTGTAAATTTTAGTTGACCCCCCACTTAGACAACTTACTCTTATAATACTATATTTTGAAATATTTGATGATTTATGTTTATGTATGCCTAAAAAAATGTGTTTAATGAACGGTCTAGAAACTTTTATTTAGACTTATTTTATTTGATTAAAATGTATCAAAACAAAGTATCCTAAAAAATAAAAACGGTGATAACATCTTCATAAAATATATATTTTACGTTCTTAAACAAGAAAAAAGCAAAAAAAAAGAAAAAAAATGGGACAAACGAAAGAAACTATGATCCCAAAATTATTATCCATTTTTTGATGACATTATGACGTACACCTTTTTTGGGAGGTTTTAAATGATAAATATTAGAATAACAGACAAGTTGTATACTGTTCACGTAGGCTTCGTCGGTCGTCAGATGTATTTACCATTTCATCTTCCGGGTTGGACCGAGTCAAATTGTTCTTTTTTGCCGAGCTTTCGCACATCATGTGATGGCTTCTTCAGGGCTGAAAAGAGAATGA
>KZ806874.1:129636-143600 GCA_000696205.2 Oncopeltus fasciatus
GAGAAGACGGATACAGATTGAGCAAAAACTGGAAACCAGCGCTAATTGACAAGAGGATCCAACCAATCAGTGACCAGCTACCTGACTACTCCAGAGACCAGCCACCAGAACACAGTATCAACCAATGGGAAGGCAGACTTCGCCCAAGGACAAGACCGCGCCGGGATTATACACCACCTGGTGTATAAAACATGGTAAATATATACCATCTGGATTTTTAAAAATCTCTCTTTACAACTCTCATTCTCTTTTCAGCCCTGAAGAATCCATCACATGATGTGCGAAAGCTCGGCAAAAAAGAACAATTTGACTCGGTCCAACCCGGAAGATGAAATGGTAAAAGTTGTATACTTTAAAAAAATAAGTAGCCGTTAAAACTTTACGCACACACCCAAAAACACAAACAAAAACAAAAGTAATTTTCAAGAAATGAAAACTGTCGTGTAGGAAATTATTCTGGTATACAATGCGAATTCCACATCACAGTAAATGAACTTTAATGTCACCTTACATTCCTATTGGTCGGCTTCAAGTTGATAACGAACTGAGCCATTCTTTGTACATTTAAAATTGGCAAACATAAATCCATTCTACATAAAAACAACTAATTGTGACCTGTGCCCGCTCTATTCAGTTAATGACCTCTCAGATTCAGAAGTATTTTTGAAACTTCAAAAGCAGGAGTATGTGGAACATCTGCAAGGTATTCCCCCTAGAGGGTGGATTGAACAGCTGTCTCCAAATCTACCGCCCCCCTGCACACAGTGATCCAACCAAAAACCCTTGGTATGATGAACACTTTTAAATTCAATTATGAATTTATAGGAGATCTTTCAAAGAAATCCTGTAGGCTTGCATCACTCATCACTCAAAATCATTCTAATACATATATGTATATCAAATTTATAATTGATATGTATGTTGTAGAGAGATATATAAATATCAAATGTATCTCGAAAACAAAAAGGTGAGTTTTGATTTCTTTTTTTTTTTTTTAATTGGCAAAAAATAAACATTTGAATGGTTAATATGATGTAATACGAATTTATGTTTCCACTTAATTTCTCATGAATGTACCCCTCTTACAACGATATGAAATGATAAACTTATTTTAGTTTTGAAATGTATATGACAATACAAATGTAAATCAATATTATTCTATTAAATGTTTAATATACATACAAGATAGATGAATAACTGAGATATACTTCCAGCACAGATTTACAGCAACAGAAATTTGTTCTACACTTTCTAATGTTAACGTAAAATAATTGAAGTATCCGATATCCAAAGCCTAAGTTATTATTGAAAAGAAATCAACTGCTAAATAAAATATGTAAATCCATATTTATTTTATCCTATTCTTCTCTCCTGCATGATTTCTTCGAGAATTCCGAAGGAATGTAGCTATGCGGTTGTTCTTATGGCAGATTTTTTGGATTCTTTTTAGTTTAGTAAGTACTTTTTTAATACAAAATGAAAGGCTCAGTTTTTAAAATAGAAAAACTAGCTGAAGAAAACAGAGATATTTTTCTTTAAGTCCACAATCAAGTACTACTACTATATGTTTTGATGTAGAAAATTTCCTATAAGAAAATCAAACTAAACGCGTGTGTTATATGTACCAGAACACAAAGACATACAATTTTTCAAATGCAATAAGTTCGCTAAACGTATTTAGATAGAGATCGGCTTGGAGCCAGTCTCAGCCATACTTGCCCTTTGCTCTAAGTTTCGGTTTTAAGATAATATGCGCTATTTACTATTATTTATAAATGTCTTTAATGAAACATTAATAATAAATCTTCTTTGCATGACGGACGTCTTGAACAGCTATCATTATGATGCTCCTAAATATGAAATACCGCCTAAGAATGACGAATGGCGGAGATTAATATCGATTTTCTGTTTATTCCTGCCTCTTCAATTACCCCTCACTCTGCTTGTGCAAAAATCCACATTTATTTACCCCAATAACGCAATAAATTTTATTGTGGTCCATCAAAAACATTTTAAAAAATAGTGGCATTACTACACCACACACTAAGATCACAGAAATCACAGTCAATAATTTAAAAAAAATGTGAGTTCAGAAGATGAAAACTAAATCCAATACCTTTATCTCTGCATCACTTAGGAAAGATAAATTAATCTCACGAAAAATTCGAAAAAAAAAGAAGAAGATATTTTTGAAAGATTTAATTTTACTCTCAGAATAAAATAATTGAGAAACGATATTTTTGTAAGTTTCAATTACAAATTCATTGTGCTCTACAACATTTTGTTAAAAAAAAGTTACTAAATTATATATTTAAGAGGTTTACCACCACTCACCCTCAAAATACAATAACATAGTAATAATTTAGCAAGTTTTTTTGTCCTGATTTTAAAAATTAATTTCAAAATTTAGTTAACATGAAAATGGAAGACTCCGCAAAAATAGGATAGGTAATTAATGATTTACTCCAACTTTGAATACAATTGTTGTTGTTACAATACGGCTAGTGTAGGCGGCTCTTGGAAAGAGACAAAGTTCTTGTCCGGAGAGACAGGAGGTAGGAAGAGTTCAGATTGGCCGTTCGTCAGGGGCTCCAGGGGGGAGACAAGAAATGCCGCCAGCAAGAGAAGGAAATGTAAAAGGACTGAGGGGCAGAATGTCAATGTCGGCGTAGAGAGCGTAGGAAGAGTGGCCGCCACACGCAGCTCGACTGAATAGCAAGCAGGACTTGGCTCGTCCTCTACAACCCCATCATAATAACCATTTATTGTCTTACCCCCGCCATTTCACTTTCATTACCCCTCCTCCCACATTGTCTCAACTTCCCTCCCTCCTCAAACAAATAATCCCTCACTTTTACTGCTACCAAAAACTACCCTTGAATAAAGCATCTCAGGAATATTTAATGAAAATAGTATTACAAAAATTTCAAACAAAAGACTGAACATGTTAAGTATAGAAAAATTAAAGGTTTAAAATTATACAGAAATTAAAATATATACTAAAAATTAGAGAGGAAAATTTACAATTTTAAGATCAAAAATTCATATTAAACAAATTTTAAAAATTAAAACCCATTAAATTTTAAATAGGCATAATTTTAATTTTGTGGGAGTCGTTTGCTTAAATTTGACAAAAATTTTGTAATGTCTAATTGTACTCTATTTGAATACCAGAAAGAAATTCCATATGCATTTGACAAAATGTCTTAACATATATAAAACTACATTTTTATTGTCTTCAGCATTTTTTCAAATTTTTTGAATTTGACAAGTCCAGTAATGAGGAAAGAAAGGGGGATGGAAAGAAAACTAAATAGCAAAACTATGATATATTCCTTATTTTTAGTGTTGTGACAAATAAATTTAATGAATAGAATAGATTATAGAGTATATGTAGGAATTTATCTAATTGACCACTTTTGGAAATATGGAAATATCCCGCAGAATTGGCGAGGAGCGCTACAGAGCAACGTCTAAGAGTAAAATTCAATAGTCACAAGTATTCAATTTTCAGATAAGTAAGGATTTATTAAGGATTATTTATTTTATAAATAGTAATCATTCAAAATTGTAAATTGTGTTTGTGTATTTTCAGCCCTGATGAAGCAAATGAAATTATTGGCTCAGACTAATTTATTATACAAAATTAATATACCAAAATCCTCAATAACCAACTAACTTTAACTGAAAATCTGGTCAAAATCTCGCACACACACACACACACACACATACTCACACACTATATATATATATAGTTTGAATATTATCTAATTATATATGGTTTAGATATTAGTTAAAACTATTAAAAAAGTATATATTTTTTTAAACTATAAATGGGTTCTTAAGTTATTCAAATGTGAATCCAATTATATGTAAAAAAAAGTAAATGTAAGGATTTAAATATTTATTTAATATTAAAACTAGTCCTATGTCAAAAAAAATCTACTATAACTAGTTTTAGTATGAAGAAATCAATCAGTTCTATCAAAGGCAATTATTCTTCTGGATGAGAAATACTGGCAAATTAAAGTTGTTTCTAAGAGTAACTTTCAAGATGTTTTTGGGTCTAAAATTTGTTTTTAAATGTAAAGAAAAGAAAAACAATAAAAATGAAGATGCAGGCTTATCGCCTATCTAAGCAACAGATAAATTGTATTAGAGCAGACTAGAGATTAATTAAAGCCTGCGTCGGAAGGACTTAAGTGATTTATAACAAGGGGCAGCCTATTGATTTCGAGTTCCCATGGGACGATGCCGCATTCAACGTGATCACTTCCTAAGGGAAGATTAATATCTCCGGCGAATACAGCTCTCCAGGATTTACGGTGTATTCAATGTCGACACTACCTAGCGCAGGATATAGTTTAACTCTACAAATATTTCACATGTTGAGAGAGCATTGTAACGGCTCTTTATCTCTAGATAAAGAGATGCTCTAGCATCCCACACAATAGTTGTTTCAATTCGTACTTTATCATTACCAATAGTTAAAATTATATAATGAATGAATTTAAAAATAAAAAAAATATTCGAGAGCTAAACAGGACGAATTTCTTTCATAATGGTTACAGAAAAAAAGAAGCGTCCCCAAATTACTTTGGGCTCTGTAGCCTAGCGCCAGCAAAGTAGGCACCATGGAAGGATAATCTTCAGTAAATAGTGTTACAGTAGTCTAGTCCTTTTAAGAGAAAAATTAAAATTTCCAAAATCAAAATAATTTATTTTAGCACGATTTTAGCACAAATCAATTCAGTTATTGTAGAAAAAAAAACCCGCAAACTAGAGCAGCATGAACTAGGCAAGTTTTCGATATTTCATTCATGAGGAGAGCTTCCTCATAAAGTGACCTTTTCAAAATTGTTAATTAGAAAATAATTTAAAGGTAATTTTACTTAACATATATGAAGTTTTATAAACATTTTATGATAGTAATAATAACAAAGTTAATGACGAACATTCAATCTATTCTTTCTTTGACAGCTCCCTTTCTCCTAATTAAATAAAGTCAATAACATATTCTTTCGACGGTTTAATAATACCGAATTTGGTTTTATATTTGCAAAATAGAGGATTGTACATACCAGCTACAACGTGAACATAAATGATTTTAATTCTGTTCTCTTTCCACTCCCAACCCCTTATTCTCTGGGAACGATTTCATATGAATAGTTCAACGTCGTGCAAAAAGGAACTCCGAATACACAAATTTCCTACAGGTTTCCTCATTTTAAAAAGCCCGCCAGGGAGGAACTTCGAATTCCTAAGTACTATACTTCCTTAATATTTGTACTTAAACTTTCCACATCATGAAATCACCATACTTCAAAAGTACATGTTTTATTAAGAAATAAATCTGTGATAACTTTGATTTATCAACAAACTGAATATTAAGCCCGCTCCAGCGAAAAGACTAGTATACTCGCACTTGACTTGAAAATTAATCTCCAATTTCAAAAATCTTGGTCAATTTCAATTTCAGTCATATATATAAATCCCTGGAATATTACAATTTTTCTATATGAATAGCTTCATTATCTAGATAACAATTTGTTATAATATGAAATGAGTTAATAAAATTTCAGGTGGGTATATCGTGGATAAAATACTGCTACAAAATAAATATAATAACATAATTTGTGTGTGTATCATTAAAATCGTACTTTAAATTTCATGTAAGCCAGGGAAAAAATTATTTTAAAAAGTCAGTAATGCTGTAAGTTTTTCTTACTTGAATATTCTTCAAGGATTTTTAAATATTATTAAAAGAAAAAACTTTAAGAAAAGTTTGAAGAAGCTAAAAGATGTTCTTTAGAATTTCTTTCATAAAAGATATAGGAGGTACAATGGGCAGTGAAACTTAGTTTTAAATAACGACTGTTTAAGAAAAATAAATCATTCTTACATTTTTTTTTTATGATTTACTTGGGCAAGGTGAGTTCCCTGAGTTATCGTCTTGACAAACTTCTCTAAAGGATATTTGTTAGCATTAATAAAAGGTGATCCATCATTCCGCAACAAGGCGACCATTAATCCATCACTGGTGGAGTTAAATGCGCCACACGAGTCCGACAAAAAGTATGGCTAAGTCTGGACGGATGGAAGCCGATCCTGGCGAATCGATTATCGGTAGTTTGCCGACGACGGGGCTCACGGTGTGTTTGTGTGTGTGTCAAGGCAGATGGTAGTTATTTTGCGAGAGAGAGAGAGGCCGGTGCCGGTGTCCCCTTCCCTCATAGATCAACATCAATTTTCCCCCGTTGTCAGAGAGCCTCCGATAGCCAGACTGTCACAATTCATTAATCCTCAGAGCGAGGGAGAAATTCGTCTGCATAGACTCGGGTTTGAACCCAGATATCCATTATGAAATATTAAGTCTGATACGCTGGACTTTGGTAAACATGGGATATTTTCAACACTTCATTCACCAATGATGTAACTAAGACCACAAAGTTATAAATAAGTAGTAATAACTGAAATTGTCTTACAACCTAAAAAGTATCAGGAGAAGAAAATATAACAAAGCATAATTCACTTCTTCAACATTCTAAAATGTAGGTTATTACTAATTAATAGGTAAATTTGTAAATTGTTATAAGAGATAACTTAATAAATGTATTTTTGTATCTCTAATGTTTTATAATTTTTTTCATAAAGTAATTAATTCAAGGGATATTAGCGATTATTTATTTCTAGCCATATGTATGTTCCTCTTTCCCTTTAATGAACTTGACCATTAGTTTTTGTCAAATAAAGTATAGAATTTCAAATGCCCAATATCACTTTTAGTAGATTTCCTTCGAGGAAATCAGGCAATTCGAGCTATTTCGATCAAGAATTGAGATAAATGTCTCACATTCTTCACGGATCCTACATGAACTTGTACAACTTGGTATTGTAAAAATCAAAGGAGAAGATAAGCTGAGAAGGGATTAAAATGGTCAAACTTCTTGCTGGGGAAGGAACACTGAAACACTCCGAAAGACACAAAGAAGAAATCCAGCGAGAACAGCTCTCCAAATGTATTATTCAAGAGGAGCTCCTGGCGGAAGTTGTGGTCTACGGGGGTCCATTCTCAGTTTTATTACGGTTTTTACGGCAACCCCATTGAATTATTGTGAATATAATGAATTTTTATCGGAGGCTAAATAGTTCCTTTCCTGCAGTAATTTTCCTTTGGCCCCTCGTGTTGATTCAGACTCACGATTGGCTGCAAACGCTCTAGCATTAAATGTCTCCTCTTTAAATCTATTAAAAGCTCACATTTACTCAATTCATTCTTTAATATTCAGTTATCATTAAAAAGATAACCACGCATGAAAAATGTTTAGAAATTGTTTTAAAATGTTTATCACTTCTTCAATATAAATAATGAGTTCTATATAAACAAATAACCACCTGAAATTATATTATTCTCTTTCTGGCTCACATAGTTACTGTTGGCATTATCATTACTGTTACCAGTAAACAATTAAGTGGATGTTGAATAACAGCTAAATATTAATATAAAAGTTACATCTGAAAGATCATTCCAATATAATTAAGGGTTCTAGATAAAGCGATAATCTAGCAAATAATTTTTTCTAATTACAAAAATTATTATAAAATAATGATTGAAAATAATTTATCTGTTTTTTTTTAAAGCTAAAATCATCAATAATCGGGGAACTCATAGAGGGATCCAAAGATATTTCATGAAATCCATCTTTATCTGAATGAATATTCCTTGCTTGCTAAAGAGATTTGTTGCTTCACAACAATATTCAGTGGACTTTCTTCCACTCGGAGTATTTTCAAATTCTCAAGTCAGCTAAGTCTGGCATTACACACTGATAAGATAATAAATTGTCACCTGCGCCTGAATTTTACTGAAATCTTCAAGTCTTATTTTGAGCAGACCAAAAGCTGAAATAAGATTATTTTTTCTGTAAGACAGACATACTGAGTTTTACATTTGCTGAATTAAAATACGAAGAATTTTCCAGAATTATATTTTTACATTATACACAGATTTTAATAATATTCAAGCTACTTCTATAATTATCACGTTATTGCATTAGAAGGAAATGCTTTTCTGAAATGTACGTATCATTAACCCTTTCGAAGATAATTATGTAGAAACTCAGGGAATCTTCTTTCAACATTCTTTTTTTTCTCTTACAGTAAAAGAAGTAAACTTATTTTCATATCATCACTTTTTTGGGGGAAAAAAATTATAATTTTTTGAAATGTTCTATAGTATTAAGTAAATTAAAAAATTAAAGTAGTCGTCATTTTAAAACTGTTTTATCACCTTCCAACACCTTATTGTTTTAAATATAAGATTTAAAATTTCAAATAAATAAACTGAAATCTAAATATAATTTATTAAATAAACATTAGAAAATGACAAGTAGAAGGAAAATATTAAAAAAATTTTGCATTAATCGATAAACATCATAAGTCTAAAGTTTGGGGACTTCATCCCCTACCACATTGTAATTCAGATTGACTATTATTATTAAATTTGGTGCAATGAAGTCCTAATGTGTCTTTAAAAAATTTCAGAAAACATTTATAATTTTCTATATTTAAGCACAGACCTATATGGGAATTAACAATATTATATGTTAAAAAAATAAATATTCCCACTCAAGAGAAATCGAATTCTCGTGAATCAGCGAGCAGAAGGAGTAATTGCGTGACTAGTCAGAAGCCCTTAACAAGCAACTAAACAAAAGAAAAATATGTGATGGAAATGATTTGTCATTTTAGATAATATTATGAAACATGAATTGTCAATTTAAAAGCAACGGGACTTATAGTCATGTGATAAAAATCTAAAAGAAAGAAAAAAAAATTACACCTGCCATATAATTTACAATGCAGTGCATGCGAACTTTTTTAATGTAAATTTGTTTTCCAGGAAATAGAACGATAGGAATAATATAACTAAATATTACACAATATCACATTATCCATAAAAAAATATACTAATAAAATATTGTTTTAAGGTGGGTAGCTACTGAGTATCTTTTCATGAGAAATTTTTGAAAATAGTTTCGATATTTTCTCTGTTCCTACCTACTAGACCCCCCAAAAATGATAGTCCCTCTAATTTTAATTCTAAATAATAAATAAATAAATAATTCTAATAATTTTACTCTTCATGATTTTTTTATTTCTACGAGTTCACTGTACTCTCTAACCCATCTGTTCCTAATTAGTATATATATATATACGACGAAAGAAAAGTTCATTATTAAGANGGGGGGGGGGGGCACTAGGGATCCATAAGGATCTTGCAATACTAGTGCTGCGGGTACGAATCCCGCCCAGTGGAAGCTTTTATCGATAAATAAAAACTTGTCCTGAGCCATTGATGTTTAGAATGAGGTTTCATCCTTTAGATAGTCCATGTCTTCATGAATCTAAGTTGTTGAAAGGAAGGCTAACACTTTTCTTTTTTTTTTAATTCGAGGGTTTATCTTGGATGCCAAGTGCAAATCAAAAGTTAATAGATTTAATTTTTAACCCTTTCAATTTTTAATCACCTATGTGAGGGACATATTTTATATATTTTTTACGAATATTTTACACGGTAAAATTAAAAAAAATATGAGTGAATGTTTATGAAAACCGTAAATTTTAATTTTACGGTCTTGTGAATTGGATAAAGAGCTTCTAATTGTTAATTGGAAAACTATGTTCATTGCAGAGTGAATCTTAGGCAATTATTAGTAGTGGATTTTCGTTTATGGCGGGTAATTAGAAGTTTTTTTTTATTAAGCGTGCTTAATACTTTGTTTAGATAAAAATGAAACTAACATTTTTTTCTTTCTTCAAAAACACACAGCGATATTGAACACTTAGGAGTGGGGATTTACCTGTATCGTAAATTTCAATTTAACATTCTAGGAACTGCAATTAATTGTCCTACCGAATGCAATTTGGTCGTTTGTTCTTAAATATTAAAGTAGGGATTACATTTTAGGTAATCTCCCAGTCCAATTCGTCTGATTTCTCACCATAACAAGCACAGTCTTCATTTTGCATTTTTTTCTGCGTGCTGAATTTCGTAATAAAAAATTGGACTTAAGCTTCTAGAGTAGAAATACAAAGAAAAAAATATAAATAAATANAAGGTGTTACTTCCACCACTTCACATTAAGTTGAGGCTGATAAAACAATTTGTTAAGGCATTGCCAAAAGGAAGGGAGAGTTTCTGATATTACTAGTATTATTATTAGTACTGGAAATGTGGTTTAAAACATGATAAATAAATAAAATAAAATTTTATATATATACGTTGTAGTTGTCATTTTTTCGTGTAATTAGTAGGATTGAAAGAAATATCGAAAAAAAAAGAAGGTTAACAAGTACAATGGGTGTATTTCATTGTGTAGACACATCAGCCGACCTCAGCTATCTGAGATTTTGTGCCAATTGGATACGAATAGCAGAAGCATTAGAAGATAAATTATTTACAACCATGCAAAAAATAATGATTAAAGACTCAGTGATGATTAGGATTGTAAACCACCACCAATAGATGTGCATCACTAGGACACTGTTGTTACTTTAAACCAACTCAACTTTATCTAGAAGGTCCTTCGAGAATGCCGAGAGAGGAAAAAAAACACAATACCTCACAAATAAACCATAAATTAATGAAAACTTACATGCTCGAAACTGATAATGACACCAATAAAAAGAGCACAAAAATCAAACATAGATTTTAATTGTAAAAGAAGATTTCACTTGAGCAAAATTTAGAAGTAAGAGATTGATTACTAGACTTATTTATTAATTACTAGGAAACTCCCGGCGTTTCATATAAAGATAAATATTTTATATGGATTTTATAAAATTACCTAGAGAATTGTTCTTTAATTGAAAAGTAAAAAGCTTTCCAAATTTATTATAAACATTAATGTTATGTAAAACTATTTTTATTTTAAATGGGGCTTCTAAGGTTCAGTATTCAAGGCAGCTAGCTGGTAATGGTGAAGGACCACTGTTGGAAGTGTTGTTTCAAGATGGTCTTTTACGAGAAGAAGGAAGGTAAAGCCAGTATAATAGAGCTGAAACCCAGCTGCAGGCATAAATTGTTGAAGAGAAGAGAGCCCTTAGGAGAGGACTATTTTTATTTATTGACGCTTTACCCCTAAAATAAGGGTGGCTAATATTAATGTGTCTCCGCCTCCTCTTGAGCCATAACCTTAAATCAAGGTAAGTAGCTGAGGGGAGAAACTGAGTGAGCTATACCTCTTGTTTTGCCTTGTTGTGTCTTCTCAGTGGTGGGAGTGAGGAAGGTCTGGCGAAAGGGTAAGAGAAATGGGAATTAAAAGTGAGAATGAATGAGAAAAGTTGAATGGGTGTAATCTTTCTTTTGCCATAAACTTGTTAAGAATACTTTAAAGAGCCCCATCTAAAAGACACACCAAAAGATGTACAAAAACTATACTGCACAACAGTAACATCTAAATATTACAACAGCTAAGACATGTTTAAAAAGCTATAAATAATTTTGAAGCTTTTCATTTAAAAAAATAAAAACATATATTTTATTACTTTAAATAATTAACAAAAAAAAAAGCAATGAAAATTAATAAAGTGCCAGAAATACTTAATAAAATTTGAGTAGCTAAAACATTATGCAATTACTTCAAATATGAAAATGACAGAGTAATATCAGACAGGTTAGTGAATGAGCATAAGGCACAGAAGTTCGGTATTCGATATTATTGATAGAGTACAGTGTACTCCCACAGTGAAGTCAATCACTGAACCACTACGTCACCTTGAGATTCTATTCAAAGGGACGTGAGCTGTATGTGGAGAGTGTATGGGTAAACTCTTGCAGGCTCTGCTAGATACCATTAGGGAGTCATTTTTCATGATTTTCCGGAATCAGTTCGTAAAGTCAGGTGAACCGAATTCCAACATTCACCGAGGCGATTTGTAAGTAACTGTCCTCTTGCAATGAAAATCTGTCATACCTATGTTGGAAAACTTGACAAGAATATTGAAGTATCTTCTTTATCGATTCTTTTTCTGTCAAGCTAAAACTATAGTACTACCAAAATTCAACAAATATATTCGGAGTGACAAAAAGACGAAGAGCAAATTCTATAGATAATTCTTGAAAAAATAGTAAAATAATGAGGAAATAAGGGTGAATTTGTATTCTTTTTAATAAAAAAGGGGAAACAGTTTAGAGAAATCGCTAAGAGAAAAATTCGACAAGGGACCAGCGCAAACTAAACACATATCCTTTGTTTCATTAGTAATAAACAAAAACGAGAGTTAACACGACGAACTTTATCATAAAATCATGAGAGAAGAATAAACGTATGAGGCGAGCTCACTTAGTGACGACTTATGGCGAAACTTTGGCAATAATGAAATTAAACAAGTACCCCATAATTTTGTTGGAGTAATTAATTTTTCTCACCCTGGTCGAAATCCTGAATATTTTTCACTAAGAGATTACTTAGTTGCAGATTCTAGACTATTATGAAGGGAAGCGCTCAACATTATGAGATACATTATAAAACACCTACACAATTAGTGATTTTCCCCAAAATTTTGTTATACATAAATATTAGAAAATTAAATTAAATTAAATATCGATTCACAAAATAAGCTCAAATAACAATTTTTAAACCGAATATCTAGTTTTTTTTGTCTTTAAGAATGCGAGCGGTAAAGCTAAAACAGACAAATATGATTCATACTAGTATGAATGCGCGTGTATTTTTCTCTCTTTAAGTAAGTCTATGTGTGATTGTGCGTGCATGCCAATTTTTAAAACTAAGTTTGATAGTTCTGCCACGCGTAAAAATATAAACTGAAAACCACCGGAATCAACAAAAAAATATTTTTTTTTGTTATCATAATGAGTAGGTGAGTAGGAGGGGCACTCTTAGTACAGTAATTACCGTACGTGACTATCATGCCAATGACTTTGGGTTCGAATCTCGGTTACCTCACTCCTCTTACTAAACTTTTCGTTCCAAGGACTACATGCAACAGTCGCGACGCTAGTTTTCCAGAAGGGGTATTCAGTGGCTACAGAAGAAAATGCGATAACCCTACTTGATTGATGATATTATTCAATCTACGGATAAGCAACTCATGAAAGGGAGCAAACCAAAAAAATTACAGTTCCTCCAAGTTAACTAGGATTAGAAGCTGGGTTCATCATTCAATACCTAGGACACAATCCTTCAATGATGAAACCTAAAATTAGGATTGGAACTAATCGCATAAAAGTGGTAACGACCCCAGCTTTACAAAAAAAAACAAAAAAAACAAAAAAAAACATTCCAACAAACCCCACGGACTCTTTGGGCTTATCCAAATGAGGAGACGCTCAAACTGAGGCAAAATAAGTAAAAATATACACTTCCGACATATTAGCCATTCAGGAAGAGAGGTGGCCGTGAAGTGGCGGAAATACCATGTTCTACATATCTGTGTTATACGCAAGAAATTCACTTCGGAAAGATGTTTATAAAAAAATGTGAATGAGGTAATTATTAAAATACTTTATTTATTACACATAAAATAGGTAACATATTTATTAAAAATATAATTATTTTGAGAGAGAAAAAAGAGTCTCAAATGTATGGCTACTAATCTTTGCCCATATGCTGGCACACATCCCGCAAAGCTACATTCATTAATTTCCTCTTTAAAAATAGTTTTTTATTATTGACTATAAACGCTAGAAAATTTAAGTGTAAGCTCTATATTGCTTTTACGAAATATTACGCTCACACACTTCTACTATTCTGATTTCACTCTGAATAACGATCTCCGCTGTTCATTTTGCATTTAACGGTTACATGCCGAATTTCATTAAGAAAAATTTAAAACTGAGGACTATAGAGCGTATGTGTGAGTTTATATATACATACATACATACATACACATATATATATATATATATATATATATATATATATATGTATATATATATT
>KZ806874.1:143606-154316 GCA_000696205.2 Oncopeltus fasciatus
TATATATATATATAAATGTTTAGATCCGAGCGAGTAGTATCGGAGACAATATTGAAAGAATTCTCACTAAACCCACAATGTGTAAACCCCAATAGCTACATTCCTTTTGAATTTGCTATAAAAAAAATGTACAGATTTTATTAGTAAACCAGTTTTCATAGTAACAAAAAAAAAAAGAGGATAAATGACTTGAAATTATGTTTAGACAGCAAACTGACTGAAGACAAAAACAATTTTATCCTTGCAAAAAATAATAATCGATTCTTTCTCTCTGAACTATTATTGATATTCTGAAAAAAATATATATTTTTCGGAGTCTCTTGAGAGTTTTCAGAAAAGAAAACGAACTCAACAACTATTTTGTCATCATGTCACGATGAAACGACATGAAGATGAGTTAAATGGAAGTTTCAGAACTCGCTTGAAAGGGAAATACATTGATTTTCTCTCAGCTGGTTCAGTCAGCTGGCATGCGCCCACCACCCTCCCTCACACCATTCATCATCCCCCTCCAAGTAAAACTTATTCAGGTCTCACTTCGTACATCATAAACTTCCTTATCTTCCTAAACCAATCACTATCTCACTAGAATTTTTATGATCTAATTTTCACTTTCACTAACCCAGAATGGAATGTGGAATATGTAGGAACAATTCAAATCAGAGGAAAATTTTTAATTACACGTTTTAGTGTCTCCTAAGTATAAAATCTTTCTAATGCGATGAATTTAAGTACTCAAACAGTCTCGTTCAAGTAAAAAAAAATAAGCCTTTTATGATATTATCACTCATTACGTAAATCTAATTCTTTATTCCTATACCTAAACATAGTAGTAGATTTCTCTGAAAGGAAATCTAGTTGGTTGGTCTCATGATGGGACGTATGAAATCCACACACACAGACGCACACAGATATATATGATGTACAAAAACTATACTGCACAACAGTAACATCTAAATATTACAACAGCTAAGACATGTTTAAAAAGCTATAAATAATTTTGAAGCTTTTCATTTAAANGTACATGTTTAAGGGTGCACAAATTTCAGCAACATTGAAATTATTTATTAAAGTTATTTTGCAATCTGCTAGATGATTTCGTTCATGACTGAAATCGTTAGGCGAGGGAGGGTTTAAGGATGATTAAAAATTGATTGAAAAATTTGTATTAAATATTTGTCACTGTAAGAGATACGAAAAAATTTTAATATAACATGTGTAAAATATAATTTTCTGACTATTTTTTATTCTATTAAACTTTTAAAAAATTCCACGTAAGAAAAATATTAAAGAATGAAATTTCAAGTGAGGAACAGATATCTTCTTTTTAATTGTAAAAATCAAATTCAAGAGATGAGGGAGAAGAGGATTTAGATAAATACCATAATTTATAATCGTAGCCTCTCCGTTGTTATTAGAGTTACAAAGTATTTAATAGAGAATAATAGATATAAAATGTAATTCATTCAGTATATGCTTTACAAAACAAAAAACTCATTCAGGAAGAAAATAAAAAAATATAACTATGATGAGTGAGTGCACCCCTCTCTTCCTTGCCGGCCAGTAATAGAATGATTTTTGTGAGTTATATAATGTAATTGAATCTCTACATATCACTCAGTGGGGCATAGCCAACTTAAATTCAAATAAAATACTCTACTAACTATCCTGAGGTAAGTACTTCACTTAGCAGCTCTCCTGCATGACCGAAAGTTTTTGTTTTTTTTTCTTCCCTCTCATGAATAGAGAAATGTTAAGACTGATTTGAACTATCGTAACAAGGCTGGGGAACAATACAAAAAAGAAATAATCCGGAATAAACATTTTCTCTAGTCTCTTGCCCTAGTTGACAGGGATATGAGGAGAGATAACGTATAGTGTCTTGGCATAGTTTGCTAGAGGTGTACTCCATTAAAAGTTCTGTCCGACTTCGGAAGGCCGACATTGACTCTCCTTATAAATCTTCTGGGACGTGATCGAATGGTAGCCCCCCCCCCCCCCCAAACGAGGCTACCCTCCTAGTAATTTCCCCTTAGCCTCAGGAATGATTACCATCTCTGAATTAATAGTTTGAATCCTTCTTTTCAAGCAAAAATACAAAGAACACACTTTCTTAAGAGAATGCATTATATTATTATGATTTTGACTGTTTTTCCTCAAAGAAATCAAATTATGAATACTTAAATATTTCACTAGGAGAAGCTAGAAATATAGGTGATTTAAATTATCTGTAGTTTTTTCAATAATTGAACTACGTTTAGTGTTTGAGCTTCATTCTAAAAATCGTCCGACCGAGTTAGGTGTTGAAATTGCCTGATGGGGTTTGGGTAAAGAGTTAAAAGTGAATTCAATACAAACATTTTATGTTGTAAAGATGACATATAACGAGAATAGTTAACAGTGACTTAGTTCAGCAGGCTCGCGGAATTTCTTTATAATATCGGTATTTTAGTTACTTTTCTTGAAATAATTTAATAGGTGGGGGATTTTGCAATAAAAAATTGAAAATCATTAATATCTTTAGTTTTATCGATTTATTAGAGAGAAAAAATACTATATGGAACATTAAATAATAAAATGTATGTTTTAGACATTTTGTAGAGCACTCTCATTAAAATAATCCAATGTGGATATTTACAAATAAAAAAAATAAA
Source organism: Oncopeltus fasciatus (assembly GCA_000696205.2). Lineage (NCBI taxonomy): Eukaryota > Metazoa > Arthropoda > Insecta > Hemiptera > Lygaeidae > Oncopeltus > Oncopeltus fasciatus. The sequence goes on from KZ806874.1 coordinate 146,261, forward strand.
AATAAAAATCTATATATGCTGTAATATTTTGACATAAAACAGATATTGAGGTTGCATAGGGTTATGCAAGAATGTAATTAGAAGGATAAAGTAAGCCTTAGCTTACCTCCTTTGCTTTCCTGTTCTTTTTGGTTCATGAGATCAGATTAGATATTAACACTTTTATTTATTTTGTATATTTTTTTTATTATATGTTTCCCTTTAACGGAGTATGAGTAAATTACTTATTTTACTCTGTTGCTACGTGGAGGACTTTTAAAAAAAACAAAAAAAAAACCTACAAACCATTATATGTAAAGCAGGGAGTTCAATTAGAAACCTTTGAAAAATCTAGTAAACGTATCACAGCGTAAAAATCGCATTTCTTTGTGGCGAAATAAAAATAGCAAATGTCATAGCACATCTTAAATTAAGCTGCCAAAAGAAGTCTCTTAATAAACTTTTTACATTTTTTTTATTTTTTTAAAAATTCAAATACTGAATGAATCGGGAGTAGTTTATATTTCTTGTAAATCTACTTTTCTAGACTATTGTTATCTACTTTTCTACCATATCCAACATTAAAAATGTATGAATCTTTGTATTCTCAGAGGGATACCTGCAAATAATGATAATATTTCAGTTGTCTCTACTTGATAAAACGATGTTCACATTCATTTTATTTGTAAGAAATAATTTGAGAGAATCAGCTATTACAAATAATTTAAAATGGCGACAGAGATGATCTATAGAGGTGTTGTTGGACTTGTTACACAATATTGATATTTCAAGATTAAATCCTATCCTATGCCAACCATCCTGAATCGTTAACAATGTTTGTTATAAATTTGTACTTTAGGAACTCTTTCATATTAAGCTTGTGCTTTCGGATATTACAACGACAACGAACATGTAAGCATCAAGTATCCACAAGTTTTGCACGAGGGAAAAACAGGCTGACTAATTATAATGAGGCAACTAAACAACTTAGTTAATTTCCCAAATACTAATATTTGAGTAGATGATCTTGTGGGGGAAGCCTGGGTGGGAGGAGGCTGCCGAATCAGCTGTGTGAGAGGGGGAGATCAATACAGGTTGCCCTAGGTCCGGGTCTATAACCTCAAGGGCGCACCCCCCCGGGTCATTCTCACCCCCCCCCCCCCCAACTCTCTTAGTCGATAATCTCTTATCTATTAGTCAGCACCGACCTACTTGACTGGATCTTGTCAGCAAACCGACCTAGAGCCACCTCAGCAAAAATAAATAATTAACGCAGATGCTTTTAGCAGATTTAAGGAAATATAAGGCTGTAGCCGTTGTTACCATGACGTGACTTTTGAAAATTAAAAAAAAAAAAAAAATTTAACAGAACTTCTCCAATATTATTTCGGAGAAGATAATAATATGGTTCGTTTAAAGTTATATATACATGTATATCTGTACGCGCTATAAAGTTTTTAAACGTAGAAACCAAATAGGATATGTATGGATCTTTTGGCAAATTGGAGGAGTTCGTTAATGGCGAAAAAAATCGAGAAGAAGGAAGATTTTAGAGTAGAATCAACATTTAAAATCTTAATATCATTATTATTCTTAGCTTTATGAATAAATTGCATGGTTAAAAATAGGTGTAAAATATCACATTATAACACTGATGTTCTAAAATATTTTCCAAAAGAAAAAGCATGTAAGAAAGATATTTAAGAATGTAATTTTGACTATTGGGCAACCCCTTCATATTTCCAAAATTTATGCAACATTTAAACCAATTTCTGTACTTAGACTTGTATTGCGAACACTTCAAAGAATTCATTTTTGGTTGAAATCTGATGAGGGAAAGAGAAAATTTAGAGAATTCAGAGGAATTTATTTGCACAATTAATTGCAAATAATTTATTATTATACAGCTATTAATTATTTCATTCATAAATCTGTCCTAATTTAACATTATGAAATTTTATAATGTAATATTTTGTTAAACTCCCCATTCTGGCAGTTCCGATAAGCTGATGAGAGCAGGAAAGGTCGCCACTTTATTTTGTAATATCCGCTCGGAGTTGAGTAGTTGAGTAATCTAACCAGATATCCTAATCTTAATTAACGGGAATGTTCAAAAATCGTTCATCCAAAAATCCTCCATCAAAAACGTTCAAAAACATTCATCAAAAACGTATTTTTATCGTTAATGTTATTTTGTTAAATGCTGAGGGCAATACTAGTACTGGTTTTCAATGAATGAAAAAAGATATTTGATCAAGTAGCACAGAGAATATTTCTATTCATGTATTCGGTTTCCAAAAGACCCGAAAAAGAACCATAAATCCGTCACTCAGGAGCTGTATAAATTGCTCAGTACCGTAGTTGATGAATATTTGTATTTGGACTGGCCATCTTATGAAACGCACCACACAAATAGAAACTATTTATTCATTTATCAGTAAAAAAACTATGAGTTGAGTTACATAGCAGTAAACTAAATATCATAAAATGACATTTGATATTTAAAGGTATAATTTCAAGACAGTCCTCTCTTATTTTGAAAATATAGAAACCAAATTCTGTATTAAGGATTCATTCAATATTCATATTGCAAAATTTTGAATGAATACACTTCTGTTTTAAATCAGATTAGGGAGAGTTTCGAGAAAGAACATCATTATGAAATGGCATATTACGAAAATATGCTAAAAAGGCAGTGATGATAAGCTGATGAGAGAAGTAAAGTTCGCCTCTTTATTTTTTTAATACCCGCTAGGAGATGGGTAATAAAAGCAGATTTTCCATATTTCATTACAGATAGTTATAAATAAGATTAAATGAGGAGATTTAATTTATATACCGGTGAGAGCGATGAGCGTAAAACGTATGACACTGAAGTTGGTCCTAGGCTGGCCGGGAATGTTAGTTGAGGAAAGCTTCTTCTCGCAAACCCAACTCAATAAAGAGTTCTTTAATGACTCAAATCAGCCGAGCAACACGAGATATTTTAAAGAAGACCAAACTTTCTTATCATTAGCTTTAAAAGAAGGTATAAAATTAAATTTATATTTTTTTTTTACATTTGTATAATTAATTAGAAGAAAGTAATTTCGAGTGTTCAGCGGAGTCCTTTTTTTTTAACATATAGAAACCTTTTAGGCTTTCTATTAAACTAATTCACTTTTGTTTCCTTTAAGGTGGAGAGGATTTAGAGGGATACAAAATATATAATAGTCATAAAATTTAATACTATAAAATTTATGCTTCAGAATATTTATATGAAAACGCTAAAGAAGGAAGAAATTTATGAATGTAACTGCGATGGGTGAGCGCTTCGCCCCTCTCCCCTCCCGGCCAGTCTAGTGCTGGTGGCAATGCCACACACTTTCTTAGATCACTCCGGCAGGTCAATTAAAATTCGTTACTTGTTTCAATTATGCCAATCTTAATGAAACATGGAAAATTTCCCGGGTTTACGAAATCTTGAGTTTTTCATATTAACGTTTTTTTATATTTATGTGCAAAAAAAAATGGAAACATAGATTCGAAAAATATCAAAACAACAAAAATATAAAGAAAGTAATATTTTAATAAACCCGATAACATTCAATTAAGAATGGAAAACTCATAATTGCAGTCTCGAATGTTTCAAATACGTTTTAAAGAAAAATAATTATGGCTATTGTCTCAGTCAGACAAATAAAAATTAAAAAACATAAATGGAAAGAGGTCCAAAAGCCCAGTTGTATGATTGTAAACAAAAATTAATGTGTGTAATGGGACAGAGTGGGATTCATTAAAAAATATTTACAATAAATAATCTAATAATTAGTCAAATAGTTAAAAAAAATTTGAGAAGTTATTTGAATAAATAAACTAATATCAATAATTATTATCGTAGAAAAAAAAGAAGGAATATTTGAAAGAAATTGGAGAAAGTAATCTACGCTCTCACAGCAAACGTATATGATAAATTCCTACTACAAAATGATTTCACAGCAAAAACGATTTGTACTTAAATGTAAAAAGTGGCAAGTACCAGAAGCACATTTGAAACACAACCAACTTAAATCAATTGGCCTGTTGGTCTAGGGGTATGATTCTCGCTTCGGGTGCGAGAGGTCCCGGGTTCAAATCCCGGACAGGCCCTGCTTCTTTTTTTTTAAATAAATAAAATGAAAGGATTGAGTATTTAAAGTTTATTCAAACTGAAGACCAAAAAAATACATGGAAAACAATTTTTAAAAACTCTTTAGAGTAAATAAAATAATCAAAATTTTAAAACTGAACGTACTGCAAGTAGCAGACTTTTTTTTGTAATACATACGAATTTTTTTCTGATTATATAATTGCATTTAAATTGTATTAATTAATAACATTAATGAAAACAGAAAGAAACTTGTAGACTGTTGGCCCAAAAGTGAAAGCAAAAAAAATGAAATAAATATATTGTAATTATAAAAATTTTGTATTATATATAAAACTAGGAATATACTCTAATACTCCATAATATAATGGGTAAAATTAGAATATTCCATTTAGATTTTATCTAGACCAATATACAATTAAGTACCTTCAGAATAAAAGTAGGCTAGATTTAGCCTCTATTTTATTCACAAGCATATTTATATTTGTTTTGATATATTTCTTATAAATAATTCACAAAATAAATTATTTGTATTAATTGGATTAACTTTATTAATTTAAGTACTATATAGTTATCTTACACCTGCTTACCTTGAAATTTTGCAGAATTACATTGAGAAAATTCACAATTAGGCGAAGGGAATTAAGATAATTTCGTCAGTTATAATATTAGCTATTTATTCGAAACTTAGCATTTCCAACGCGTGAAGATTATGACTAAATGCAATAACCTCTGTCCATAATTTTTTCAAAATTAAAATTAGTAGGCAAATAAATATAAGTACTGGCTGAAATTGAAGGTCCAAAAGCTCTGATAAAATTATTACCTTGAAACTATTATTTTGCTTCTGAAATACTCGTTTCCTAACAGTGAACATGGTTGAATACTGATACCATTTTAAATTGATTAAAGATAATTCAGATTTAATACGGAATATTCGTGATCAATATCAAGTTGTTTTTTTCTTACTACGAGAGAAAACTCAGATGGAAATAAAGCCTATATTTTAGCCCAATAAAAGCTATAAATTATGTCTAGGAGTAAGTTTTTTCTCATTATTCACCAAGATAACTTGAAATCATAAGAATCTTATTTTATTAGGAATTTTAATCTACATAAAACATTTTGTATTTTCTCTAGGCTCAAATTAGGTCTTTAAGAATCTAAATTTAAAAAAATAAAAATAAAAATACTGTTGTAGCAAACAATTTAGTAACCTGATATGTATTAAAGCGTAACAGGAAAAAAGTGTAGCTTATATCGTAATAAATTAAAGCTCTTATTAATCATATCCGCTTGATCTCTCTGTTCATCAAGTAATACCAAATTTTCCGAAGTGTTGACAGTTCGGTTCGCTAGTTACCGATGAAGTTAAGAGCATGTCACACCCACATTGCTAGCTGTTTGTGCACAAGGACAGCCCTTCCGGGTGCCTTAAGAGACGTATAGCCCTTCTGGGTGCCATTCATTATCAGCCACAGCGGCTAATGTGTTACTTGCACGTCTGCTCATACATTGGTCTCTTCCCTTCTTCCCGAGTCCTCTCTTGCGGAACATGACCCTTATTCAGCTGCTTCTTCGACGACTGCTATTCACACTGACGAGGTGGTGTTAAACCGGTTCGCTCCTTGGCAGACGTTATGCGGCCGAGAACTCTGTATACATGGATATATTCAGATGATAGGTGCTATAAAGAACAGTTCTCATTCTCAATTAGAAGTTCTCCCACTTCTCCGATTTGTAGTAACTGAATATCATAATTGTAATGAATCCCAGGCTTTAAAGGTCAAGTGCTAGTTATAAAAAGTCCTTAATTCTAAAGCACATTAGCATCTGAAAAATAACTCATTCCTGTCTTTTATGATTATAAATCCCACTAATACTATTTCAAGGAACGTGTTAGTTGCCTTCGATGCTAGCTTAAAACGAACATTTAAGAAAAACAATGGGTAACAACAAAAATACATTTTTCCACTCTCAAAGATGCTTCTTCAGGCCTTCGATCTTATCTCAGGTCTGGAAACTTAATTTGTAGATAGAGGTCGATAGAAGAAATACGAGCTGAGATAGAAATAAATATTTTCGAAAGCAGAGAAAAGCCTTCTATCTTATTACTCATTACTAAACACTTTCACTTTAGCAAACGAATTTAATTATATTTAAAAAAAAATTTTTATTTAAACATTTTTTTAATTTCAACACTAAAAAATTTCATTGAAACAAACATCATTAATCGGTTCGTACTATTAAAGTGATAACTCCAAAGCTGTTTTTGGATTTGCAAAATTGGCTTTTTATTATTCAGCTAATCATAAAAACTCGATGCATGGTTAAAATAATTTCTATAACTCAATGGCCACGAATTCCATCCATCCAGCATAACTCACTACGTGGGACTAAAATAGTCATGAATGATGAAAATTATGAAATTATTTGATAGATCTAATAGCAATTATAATAATGTTATTATAACTTGAACTCGCGTAGTGTCCAAATAAATTGAACAGTTCATTTAAAGCAATGAAATAGGAAAAATATATTTAAAACTCAGAAAAATAAAAATAATTTCAAAAATTATTTTAATATAAATATTACATCTATAAATTGCGGAGGTATAGTTTTTCATATTAACGTTTTTTTATATTTATGTGCAAAAANTAAGAAGACTTAAATTTATAATTAATTAATAACTTAATTTATTTATTTATTAATAATTCATTAATAATAATTTTAAAAGTACACTAAACTATAGTGACAAAATTAAAACAGGAGCAATGGATTTTTTAAACAATCTCTTAACAATAGCAAAGGTCCAGAAAAGACTGAAAATAAAGCGGGGGCTGGAGGTGTCAAGATACCATTATCAGCCCTGCCATTCTTCATTTTCCCAGAAGCGCGCCGAACGCTGATAACAGCTAGCGTTGATAACATCGACGAGATCTGCACTGGGAAATGAAGGCAGAATCTTCGGGAACGGATAGACGGGCAAGGTAAAATTATTATTCAATTTAAATTATATGATATAACTACTATTCATTAATATACACACACTTCTAGATCGAACTGTGGTGATCCTCTACTGATGTAACTTTAAGCAGACTCTTCTACTCATAGAGGATGACAATAAAGTCAATCTGTATTTCTGTTTGAATCGCCTCACCACAGTTCAAGGGACAGACTACAATTTTTTTTTTTTTTTTTTTTTTTTTAACTAGCTTCTTTATGAGAGATGTAAGATTTGATAGGCCGGTATTAATTAATGGAAATTTTTAGTGATTTATTTAACAGTGATTCAGAACTTTTTTAGCGGGCGTAGAACATCTATTCAATTCTTTCTTATTTGGGATATCTGTAAGTTGCCTAATGTACATTCGATTTTTTTTTCTTCGTTTGTATTGCCTGTGCCTGTTTTGCTTGTCCTACCATATTTTTATGACAAACACGAATTGGTTCTTATATTTGAATACAAATTTTTGTTGAATATTAAAATTAATAAAGGTTTCCTGTGTAATGAGATAAAAATTTCGCGAGCGAACTCGAGCACGCATTCAATCGATGCGTCCTTCGATATTTATCAATGTCGAACGTTAAACAACGAGTCATAACGAATTAGGCACTTCGGCAATTGTTGTTTTTTTAAATACGGTGCTCTCTCGTTTTTCTTCAATTTATGGTAATTTAAGATTAAGATAAACGCTATTAATTCATTAATTAATTTTCTGACATATTTAATAATAATATTAAATAACAAAATTACATAAGAGTAAATCCAATGATTGAAAGTATATGAGTTAAACAGTGATCCATTGGAGACACAAATGATGATAATACAATGAAAACCAAAGTATCACAAATGCAGATTGCTCGGGGAAAGTCTTGAGGCTGATATCTAAAAACGTCAAGAAGTTAAAGAAAATTTAAAACCTTATATATATATATATAAGTTGTTTT